>PVIR01013334.1:0-41842 GCA_004026965.1 Petromus typicus
TTCTAGGTCTTTTATGGTTCCAGATGAAAGTTTGAATTTTTTTCTCTAGATCTGTGAAATATGCTGTTGGGATTTGAATCGGCATTGCGTTGAATGTGTAGAGTAGTTTTGGGAGTATAGCCATTTTGACAATATTGGTTCTTCCTACCCAGGAGCAAGGTATGTCTTTCCATTTTTTGATATCATCTTCTATCTCCTTGTTCCTCTTTTTTTCCCCCCCTTTTTCCTCACTAGCCTTTAATAAGTTATTGACATTACTACATATCACACTGTATTCTAAACCCAGTGGGTTAGTGAGTAAAGATAAAAGATTTAGTTCTGTGATTAAGTAGTAGTGGAGAGAGGAAAGAAGACAGCCCATACAAACAGAGGTGAAATAGTGAGGTGGTCAGAGTTGTGGCCATTGCTACAGAACCTTTCCTCCAGCTACAAGCTACTGCTATCATTGTCCTCAACTTTCCAAACAATATATAGACACTGATCCTCTCAATCTGTGGATCCACCACTATATTCTGGCTTGGACCATCATGGTCATCAAAGGAAATCTTACTAAAGGTCATCAGTGATGTTTAAATTGCTAAACCCAAAGGATGCTAATTTCATTTGCCAAAAAAAGAGAATTCTTTATTCTTAAAACGTTGTCTCCCTTTTGTGTTCAATGAAACAATGAATTCAATGGATTCAATATTCTTTGTAAGCTTAATCTCTTCTTTCTGTCAATGACAAATTGAAGCTCATTAAACTCCATCAAGGGTAATTTTCTTGGTCCTTGATTTCTCTTTGCCAACGCACTGTCTTTGTGGCTGCAGTTTCATTGTCTGAGTGCTGATGACTTACAAAGTTATATCAGTTGAGTCTCCTTTCAAATTCCTCATTCAACTCTCTTCTAGAGCTATTTAAAAGCATCTTACAGTCACTGTGTCTGAAACATTCATGATTTCCCTTATGCATTCTAATCTAAGTCCCTCTAACTATCTCACCCTTACTGAATGACAGCCATCAAGCAAGGTCAGCCTGAAAGCTGCAGATTCTCCACAACCATTTCTCCCTCTGCCCTACATTCATTTTCCAGACAACACTATGATTTTGTATTTTAAATATATCTCAGTCTCCTGGAAATCTGTTTGAATCTGTCAAATGGATTTCATTACTTTTGTATCCTTTTGATTCCATCATGTTCCTGAGTTCTTGAGCGCTATTAGTCATATCTTTCACTATAGACACTATATCTGTTATTATTGGAGAAATAATTTCTGATTTCATTTTTTTTTCCAGATCCTCTATTGTCGCCAGTTCAGGGAGTCCAGGTGACTGAGTTTCAGGTTGTTCTATCTCATTGCTCCTTAAATTTTCCTTTGATGAATTGGATTTCTGGGTTTGTGTCTTACTGAAGTTTCTTCTTATTTCTATTTTTTTTGTGTTGTTGTCAACATTTTGGTTTCATTCTTGGATTTCTGCCTGTTAAATGCTTATTGCAGTTATCTTTCTAGCCAATGTTTAGAACTCTGAGGGAATGACTCTAGGTAAAGTTGACCCAATGTGTGCCATTTCCTGTTTCCACCATGAGTGAATGAAGATTTGCCTGTTCCACATCTTCATCAACACTTGGTAGTGTAGATGTCCAGAATTTTGGCCACTCTAAAATGTATTGTTCAGTGTTACTTGGTGATACATGATCTCTGATGGTGCATAATTTGAATCGTCTTTTTATGTGCTTGTCATCTGCATATTTTCTAGATATCTGTTAGTCCACTTAATCTTCTGCAAAGCTGAGCATTCAGGCTCTTTTCCTGTGGGTCCTACAGAGAAGAGATCTTTATTACAAAATAAAAAGGGAAAAAAGCAAGTTTTAGGGAGAAATTGGAAAGCTCAGCTCTGAATTTTACTATGCTGTGTGTATTTAATAAGCAGATAGCAAGATGTCACTAGCACTTAAGAGTAAGTTTGGGACTGAAATTACAGAAGTATACAATGATTTGCAAAATTATACTTAAAGTCTTAGCCATTTCACCTACTTTATGTCACTTACTTTAAATTATAATTATTGATTGTTTTCTTTGTACCATGTGTTTTCAGAGTTGCATATGAAACTTAATCCTTGAACCAAATCCTTGAGGTTGCATTTTTTTCCTTCATATATGTAAAAAATGAGATCTATGTGATTAAATTTATTTATTCACAAACAATCTTCTAATGCTAATAGCAGGAAAGATACACTCTTCTGTCCTCCACAAATATTAAGCCAATTTTTGTAACACCCCTTAAAGATAAATGTTATTATTTTCTTTGTGTTTTGGAGCAAGAAACTCAGTCCAACATTTCATGGTTAGTAAGTGACAGCGCTGAGGTTGGCTGTTACTTGGACGTAACACTGAGTTAGGCTCTTAACTTCTTTCTTTGTTGTACCTGTCCAGGGTTTAAGACTCGGAGTGACTGCTGTGAGACTCCAGACTGTCTCTGTTTTGTCCATCCTCTTCTCATCACCTCCCAAGGAGTGGTTACCACTGTGACAGAGGCCCAGGAGCCAAGTAAAAGAACTTCCTTTTTGTAAATAATGAGGAAAAAGGAATTGAAGGCAGGGGAGGGAGTTGGGATAAAACAAAAAAGGATGAAGACATATTATGGACAGGTACAAATTCCCTATGATGAATGTGACTAATACACACACACACACACACACACACACACACAGTACATTGGTAAAATTTATTTTAAAAAATACCTTCCCATTGAATAAGGTATCTGGCATTCTTAAATTTAGGTTCTCAACAGTCTGCTTTTATCTATTCTTGTCCCCTTGTATTACCTTTAAAATGCTCTCAAAGCAAACCACTCATTCTAGTCTCTGTTTATGTTCCTGTCAGTTTTCCTCATTTTGCCACTTGAATTTATTTTCTCTCAACACCACCCTCAGCTTCACGTTGAGTGTAGCATTCTTCCTCCTCTGACTTAGATTTTAGGAGCAGCTTCTGGATGGCATGTCTTCCAGCTGGACCTGGCTGCAAAGACCTCCATTTCAGACAGACAAGCCCTCTCTCAGGTAATCTAACCTATCGGGCAAACACAGGTTGGGAAGAGCAAAAGGAGAAGACAATGGGATAAATACAAGGTTCCAGGAAAGGAAGAACTATCTTTTGCTGTCCACTTACTTTGTGTCAGGCACTGATTTATTTTCAGAGCCTTCATTCACCCTCACAATATACTTGTACAGTAGGATTCCTGCGATACAGAGGGCTCAATGTCTTCATAGTTATAACTGCAGGAAGCTAGAAGGGAGGCCCAGTCCTGCTCAGCAGAAAGCCCCTGCTTCCCCCTGCTCTAAATATCTGCTGCAGAATGGAGTAAAACTAGATGAAACATATTTAGACACTGAGGGAACACCTAAAGAGGCCAAGACAGTACTTAGAGATGAAAAAGCAGAGCTTGCCAGAAAAGACAGGGAGTATTTCAGCAGGAAGAAGGAGCCAGCAGGGCCAGGTGTTAGTATACTTGCACTTACAGACTGAAGAAGGACCAGTGGGTTTGATGACCATGGCTCAAAGGAAGGTTCAAGGCAGAAGTCAGGAGGTGGGTGATAAAGAGTAGGGGGCACAGAATGCAAAGGAAAAAGGAGAAAGCAAAGATATAAAAAAAATCTGAGAAAATGTCCAAAGGGGGAAATGCATTTATTTAAGAAAAGCAAATTTAAAAAAGTAGAAGAAAATAACTAAGATTTTTCATTACATGATCTTGATCTCCAAAATGTTGAAATACCTGCAAAGAACAGAATTGAGGGTGGATTGAAGAAGAGAAGAAACCATCTGGCAAATCCCTGAGGGAGTGTAAGAAGGTGTCAGCCAGAAATTATAAACATATGCAGGGGCAGCAGTGATGTTCCACCTTAATTTGGCTAGAGTGATCTTTTCTGCATTGAGATTTTTACCATGAGGTGTGGTGGGAGGATGATTTCTATCCCAAGACTCAGGAATCAGGTCACTGGAAGGGGTGAGGATTTAATCAGTGTGTAAAAAACAAGTGATTTTTAAGTTCAAAAAATGAAAAAAACAGATATACCCCATTTTCTTTAAACAGGCAGATCTCAACACTATAATGCTAAGTGAAATAAACCACACAAAGCAGTATAAATATTTCATGGTTTCTCTTATGTGAGAAACCCAAAACATAAATAATTTAAAGAGCAAAATTAAAGAGCAATGGCAGGAAACTGGGAGACAGACCTTCTGGAGCGGAGAATGGAGTCTGAGGAATTGGAGGGAGAGTGGAAATGACCAAGACATATATGTGAACCAACAAGAAATAAACTAAAATAAACATAAAAACTCCCAAACCAACAGGAAGATCTACTTTTATTTTTAAGGACTGTGCCTTAAAATGGAGCAGATAGTTCAATCAGTAGTGCAATGCAGTGTAGTGAGATCATCAGCAGATAAATGTGGCTGGTCCTCCGTATTGTGGATTCCCTCTCTAGGAATTTGTTAATTTACTATAATTTTTTTTATAATGGCAAAATCAACATTTATAAAACTTTAACAGATGTTCATGAATATATACAGAGCATCAAAATATCTGAGTTACCCAGACACTGCTTCTCAGCTAAGATGGAATAAATTGTTACACTGGCTTCTTGGTTCAACTTTTATACTATAGCCAAATACCCTTTCCAAAGGTCTGTTTACTGCTGTGCTTTTTACAATTTTTATCCTTTGCATTCCCACGGTTATTTCTCTGTTTAAAATAGCCCCAAAATGTAATGTTAGTGTTAGTGTGCTTCCTAGCATTCCTAAGCAGAAGAAAGGAAGAAGGCTGTGAAATGTCTTACAGAGAAAATGTATGTGCTGAATAAGCTTCATTCACATATAAGATATAGTGCTGCTGGCAGGAAGCTGAGTGTAAATGAATCAAATATATATACGTATATATACGTATATACATATATACATATACACACATATATATATACACATACGTATATATACATATATATACGTATATACATATATACATATACATATATATATATATATACACACATACGTATATATACATATATATATACATAGAGAGAGAGAGAGAGAGAGAGAGAGATCTTTAAACATAAACAGGCATAAAACAAGGTTATTCATTGATTGGTTGATGAAACACAGGCAGAGACTTGTGGGAACATACCCTTTCACCTAAAAGCAGTGTTTCAGGATTTGCTAATTCAGCACTTATGGTGAGTTTGTAGAAAGTACTCTGTGGGAATAATGGGAATCAACTACAGATGCAATCATAAAACTTGCGATGGAAATGCGGAAAAAGTAACCAGTTCTTATTGGGACAATTAAGTGTCATTAAGGAGATATTTTTTCTAAATGATGTCAGAAAAAATGGTTCAGAAACTACACCCGGTCTGCTTAAGGCAGTAGAAGGAAGATGAGTGACTAACATCCTAACCTTCCATCTTTGAATTAAGCTCTTTGTCACATTCAAAAATTTTAAAATCATAGCATAAAGTTGCATGACATCGAAAACACATGTGTTACTCTGTTGCGAGGAGAGCTTAACACATTAGGGAGCTGCTGAAAAGCTGTGGAGCTTGGAAAGTTTATTTTTGTCCTGCAGACAGCTCAGCCCCTAGGGAGAGACTCTCAGCACTGTCTCAGGAACCAGCATCTTCAACTCCACTTGTCTTTAACACTGTTTGATATGAATGTCTGAGCTTCTACAAGCTTTCTCTGAGTCATGGAGTTATCTGTAGCGAGGTCTTCCCTGGTGAGTTTCACTTATGTGGAACAGGAAGCTTTGGCCACCTTCAGGGGAAAAGGACACTGCCTTATTTATACTGTGGGTGACATTTGTGCTGTATTTGACATTTCCTGAGCAATTTGCATAAGAGCTACTGTGAAGACAGCAGGGCCCTAATAGTCACAGATGGCAATCAGAAGTGCTAAAGGATTTGCCCGCTTTACACACGATGGATAAGACTCAGACATCATCCTTCAGGCTTTGACATTCTTATTATTCTTGATGTCTTAGTAATTTTTTAGGGGAGTTTAAGTCTGCTCCTGTTTTGACACCCTGGATGTCTCTCCCATAGTGAGAGAGCCATGACAAAGGCAAGTATTTAGCTTCAGTTTCCAATGTTCTGTGCAGATCAGCTCTACTTTTATTTATTTTAAATCATTAATTCATAAAACTACAAATTTATACATTTCTTTATAATGATACACATAAAACTTCATTTTAAGAAACAATTTTTTTCTTTCTGGGGCTTAGAAATCATAGACTCACACAGTGATGGAAAATTGATATTAACTAAAGAAAAAGATAAGAAAACCACATGACCTTTGTTTTTGTTGTTCCTTTCTGTGCTTCCTTCCTTTCTTCCTTCTTCCTTTCCTTCTTTCCTTTCATTTTGTGCTGGGGATTGAACTCAAGACCTCATGCTTCCTAGGCAGGTGCTGTGCCACTGAGCTCAATACGTGGCCCCTTTCCTTCCTTTTCCACTGAGTGTGCTGGGGATGGATTGAACTCAGGGCCTCACACATGCTATGTACCTGCTAGAACTCTGAATCTTGAGCTTTGTTTTGAAGGAACTTTCATGATCATTCAGTCTAATTGTTTATTTTATAGATATAAAAAGCAAGACAAAGAGGAAGTTAGTTCTCCAGACAGACTAGTGTGAGAAGTTAGTAGACCAAGCGCCTCCATATGGGCTATCCTTGCTTCCTGGGGTGGCAGTGCAGGATACAGGCTGGCCCAAGGCTTAAGATCCAAAAGTCCTGGGCTAATTCCACTTTTTTTAACTTCCTTTCATAGGTCAATCTCTTAACTTCACTGAGCTTCAGATCCTTCATATACTAAAATGACAGTGGACAGTCCTTTTATGGGACTTCAGGGGAGTCCCTGAGTAACACACTTGTCATCTTAAGAGTATCTGGGACCTTGGAAAGATAGCTGGAAGTTTCACACAAACAGAGATCATGACCTCAGGTTTACTACTCAGAAGGCTGAATTGCAGTTATGTGTTGTGAATCTCTGATTACCTTGGCTCCTAACATGTTCTCCCTGAGTTTTATTTCCTTTGCTTGCCTAAGAAGCACTTATCTCTCAGGAAATGGAAGAGGAATCTTTTGTAAACTTGCTGAGCAGAAGATCAGAAAGAGCCATGTCTATTAATGGAAGCAGAGGCAGGAAGCTATTGATAACTTCTCTCTCTTAAAACCACCCATAATGAATCCTCCTTGTGGGGACAGCATAGTGTTATTCTTCTTTAGGGATCTTTATATAAGGTGCTATATGGATAATTTTTGGTAGATGTTCACAGCTGTGTGTGTTTGTGTGTGTGTGTGTGTGTGTGTGTGTGTGTGTGTGTGTGTGTGTGTGTGTGTGTGTGTACAGAAACAGAGAGATCCTGCTGAGGAAACAGCTCAGTAAAAAAGACATGAGAATATGTAAAAACAATTGATGAAGCACTTGGTGTATACAGAGCATCACACCTGGGACATTCCAGACATTATCTCAAGTGTTCACATTTATCTGGCAGGATGGGATTGTCTTTGTTTTACAAATAAAGAACTACTCAAAATGAGGGCTAATCAGGTCTTGTCCCTGTCACACAGAAGCTGTTGTAAAATCCCATCCTGTCTCTCTGGAGGGGTTGGATGTCCAAAGCAAATGACTGTTCTTTAGAATTAGTGGCAGGACAGCAGCAACTGTGCCCAAGGAGCAAGCACCATGGGGCCAGCAGACCTCGTACTCCAGTGCGCCTTTGAGGGGGAGCAGATTTTGGATGGCATGGCAGGGAGGCAGGGCTGCCATCACCCAGTGACTTCTGTGTCCAAGACCACAGGGAATGCATGGCCTGGTGAGGAAGAGTAGGACAGGGTACTGCGCTGCTGCTGGCAGCCTTTCCATGGCCCAGTCTTGAGTGTGGAAGCCCAGCATGGCAGCCTGGTCATGGTCTCCAACTTCACAGGACAGCCCTCAGATGGGCTACTTTCTGATGCCAGTCCATTGCCTCGTGAACCTTGTAGCAGCATGCTTTCAAATACACCCATCCCTGTAAGATGCAGACCTTCTTCTGCCCCTGCAATGGCCATGACCAGGTCCCCAAGCCTGGAGAACACAACAAGGGGTACACCGAAGAAGCTTCACCAGATCAAGTCCTCCAAATAGCAAATGACAGTCTCTTTCTGGCACCATACAATTCAAAGTCCTACATCTTAGATATTTAGTAAGCCTCACAAAGGTGTGACATTTTCTCAACATGTTTTTAAATAAGGATATTTAAGAATTATTTTCATTAGTAAATGTTTACAATGCATGAGGTTTACAGTCTTCATAAGGAGTGGGTCCATTTATAATCCTGTCCTCAGGTCCTGGTGTATGTGAGGAGGCAGAAGATCACCTGTACTGTGAGCTATATCTCCAGTCATGGAAAGTAAAACCCAAATGACAGCTATGTTTCCGTCAGTCAGGAGCAAGGCCTAACCACATCCCACAGTCTCTCAGCAGCCCTACAAGAATGGAGTCAACCCCATCCATCTGGCAAATGGATTTTCTTCAACCCCAACTGATAGTGCTTCTTATCTTCCTGTGTTAGGATGCTGAGCTGCAGACACAAGGAAAACAGTTTTATCTAGAACTGAGAGAAAGGTTTTCTCTGCCCAGTGCTAATTAAGGGCCTGTAGGGATTGAATTCAGTTGAAGGGAAGGGAAAGGAAGGAAAGAAAGCACTTTCCCAGCTGTTGTGAGAGTCAGACCCTGCCATGAAATCATAGACGGCACTTGGCTGTGTGTCTGGCTGTACTGCACGGCCTCCAGCTCATCATCTCTGTCGGCAGACCATGAATTACAGGGATAAATAATGACCTGGAGATTCCATAGAAGCAAGAAGTTCACGCTTTACTTTGTAAGATGCCATGTTTCTGTATTTTTTTTCTTAAAATACTCACCTTAATCTTGGGTTCATATCCCTTCTTATCGCCTGAAGCTGGCATAGCCTGACACATGTGCCCACGACCTTTTTATAAAATAGTATGGTATTGGGCAGGGGATTTAGCTCGGTGGTTCTGGCGCCTGTCTTGTAAGTGCAAGGGCCCGGGTTTGATTCCCTGGTAACCACATACAATACTGGGCGTGGAGACTCACGCCTAGCAGCAATCAGTACCACATACCACCGTGCCGGGCGTGGTGGCTCACGCCTGTAATCCCAGCACTGGGGGGTGGGGGGGGGCAGAGGCAGGAGGATTGCTGTGATGTGAATTTGAGGCTGAGCTCAGGGCCAGCCTGAACCACAAAAGTGAGACCCTGTCTCAAAAAAAAGTATGGTATCTACACAGATCTTGTGGACATCTTCTTATACTTCCTTTAATCACTGCTAGATCATTCCTGGTACCTAATATAATATCAAAGCTGTATCTGTTACACTGTGATGCTTAGTGAATAAAGAAAAATGTCTGTATAAGTTCAATACATATCTTTTAAAAAGTTTTCTGGATCTGTGGTCAGTGAAATCCACTCATGGAGAACTGGTAGAAATGGGAGAGACCAACTGCACTATCATTCTTTACTTCTAAATATTTTGGTTTTATTTTCAAAGTTAGCTGGTATTTTATTTTTTAGAATCCTATGTTAATTCATCCTCTTCTTTATTTGGGTATTTTTTTGAATCTTTGCTGTTACATTTTATATACACATCATATTCACACCCAACATTGAGAATTTATACCAGTATATGACAGGACTTAATTCTCGTTTTTTCCCATTCCCCTACCCACCCTACAACCCCACACCCCTTATATATATATAAGCTTTGTTTTTGTTTTTTTACCATCACATTTTTTTCCTCCTCATTACTTATACCACAATTTCCCTTTGAATACTTAAACTTGCTTTATTTATTTTCATGTTTCAGTGTTTATTTCTTGTGTATTTTATTACCCCTTATTTGGATATGAATAATCCTAGTCACTGAACCTAATGGGTTTTTCTTTTCCTAAATGCTTGCTCTCTTTGGTTTGGTTTGTAGTTTTTAAACTCTGAACTTATTGTCAATAGGACCTTAGGAGGTTTTCATAGGCCAGAATTGGAGGAACCCTCATAGTTGCATGGTTGGCCTTCCCTTTTGTCTTCATGAACATATGAGATGAAATATATATTAACACATTCAAATAAGTTGTAATGAAAGCCACATTAAATATAAATTAACACACCAGAAAGAAGAGAGAGAGAGAGAGAGAGAGAGAGAGAGAGAGAGAAAGATAGAGAGAGATTTTTAAAGAGACATTGATATTGATAACTGGCTTGAGGATTTTTGACAAGACCGTAGATGAAGGATGCTCTATATTCCACCTATGAGATATGAGACACTTTTCCAGGCACCTGAAGAGTGGATTTCTGTTACAACAGTTCGTCAAGACATTTTTCAAGAAAATTTGAAAAGATAGGAAAGAATGCTACAGATTTTATAGAGGAAATGTAATAAAGACAGGAATTGAAGCTCATGAGAATATTGCCATTTACCATGTCAGGTGTGTTGGGGGGTGTTATGAAGGATAAGACTTGTAGAGATGAGGAATCTGAGGAATTCTGATGAGTCTTGATAGGCTGGATTTTAAAACTATTCCATCCAACGAGTATGTGATACTGATTAATGTTTCATTTTCATTAAGAGTTGACATCTGATTAATCCAAGAAAACACTAATGATACACTGATAGCAAAATCTCTGATCTTTATAGTATATAACCAGCATTAATTCATAACCTTGCCACCAATATGAAAATATAATGAACATATTAATATGAATATAAATATGCAAATTATATAGCATTTGTTTTAAATGTGTTTCGCTAAAATTTGCATTAGCTTCATTATCTTCCTGTTTGGGGATTTTGGAGACAGTCTCTAGAGAGGGTTTTGCACAGAGATTTTGGATTCTAGTGAACTACATTTGTATCTTGGTGCTTCCACTGATCAGCACCTCTCAATGGGACCAGTTAAGAGAAGCTCAAGACATCCATTTGAGATGAGCAAAATAGAACAATAGCATCCATCCAAGAGAGCCACCTCCAACATGGATCTACATGGACTAGCTGCATTCACTTATTTTCTTACACACTAATTGCTTACAGAAGCATTTTCTCAATGCTTCTATGTGTGAGGTACTGTGCTACGGTCTGGGGAATAGAAATGATTCATTTGTTTCCACTGCAAATTAAACTTTTAACGTTCTGTAAGCTCTATGCACTTTTGTAAACAAGTGGTTCTTATTTGTGATTCTAGCATATGACATGGACAGTTGATGAGATGCTGGTGGGTCTGGCGCCTGATGTGATCTGCTGCTCCTGGACACCAGGGATGCTCCTGAGTCATTTTCCTGCCATCCTTCAAAAGACACAGAAAAGCTGTGGAGCCACTGCACCACAAGGAAAGCTGAGCTTCTGCGCTGATCAAATGCCCCATGTTCTGAACTTCCTAGAATGGACTGGTCTCCATCGAAACTAAAAATGCAGAGGGCAAATTCTAATGTCTTTGGAAGAATCATTTTTTCTGTAGAAGGCTGATGGCCAGTGACATACATCACCACAGAAATTTGCTGTGCAGCTTGCTAGAGAGAATTGACCTTAATTTTTATGCTTAATACAGCACCTAGTAATAGAGGCTCCAAACATATTTACCAGGTAAATGAACAGACTCTACCATGGCAACTCTTCCTACTGGCCTGGAGAAGCTGCCATGGTGGCCGGGAGAATGCATCTTCTGATCCCCCACTCAGAATGTAGAGACCAGTGAGACCCCAGCTACTGGGTTTTGACAGCCATGGTAGTATTGGCACGAAAGCTCTGTTCCATGGGTTGCTCTGACAAGGACTGAGCACCGTGGGGACACTAAATACATTAAAAGCATAACAAGATCTAGTGCATAACAAGACCCCATTGACACCTTTGCTGAACTTTATTGGAGGCAGCCAGGGATGCTTTCCCCCTACCTAGGTCAGACCTCAGTGACCTTCTTCCCAGTGCCCACCTGGAGTGGAAAAGCACTGTGTTTAAAAGAACAGAAAGTCAGGGGATTTGCCGAACAGGCTCACCAGGCCACAAGCAAACAGGAAGGGAGCATATCAGTTAAGTGCCCTGAGGAGTCCAATTGAGTCTGAGAAAAAGCATGTGGGGATGCTTATCTGTGTGACCATGATGATGGAGATTTTGGTGCACATGCTGATCAGGATAATGGAGGATAAAAGAGCTGTGGGAATCCTGAACAAAAGACCAGGCTGCAGCCAGCAGTTCACAACCCCCTGAAAACACTGCCTCGCTTGTGTTCAGCAGCACTAAGAGGAGCAATGGTCTGGCAGGCTTTCATGCTTGGGCTCTGGCAGCTAAGAGGCAGCAGGCTGCATCCACAGGCCAAAACTGCCAAGAATGAGCTGGGAGAGGTTGGGGGTGTTTGTTAAGCTTGCTTCACTTCAGTTGCCCACTTATATAGCAAAGGTGGTAATGTCGGAACACAAGTCACAGTGAAATTACAGATAATGTGAAGAGTGCTCAGTGCAATTTCCAGTGTATAATGAGTGTTCAAGTTACAGCTCTTCTTATACTACTGGAAGACAAGAAGTCTTCTAGAATTAGAGATTTGTCAAGTTGGTCAATGTATTGCCCCAGAATTTTGGTTATTTTGAATCTCCATGTGTTTTTCTACCCTTTATGTTCATGTGGAATTGATCTATTCTGTTATTCAGGAATCTTCCATTTCCAAGTCATTCCTCTATCTTTCAAAATAAACCCAAATGACTGTCACTTTAAAAAAAATGGTTTACAGTGCCTGATGACCAGAAAGTTCAAGGGTTCCTGGATTTGGGGGTACCTGGAGCCACTACTTTCTTTTCCTCAGTGTTAGCTGGCACCAGGTACAAGACAAGATGGCACAGAGACATCTTTGGGTCCACAGCACCTTTTCAGAGAAGAGGATCTCTGCCTGCTGATAATTTCAGTGGAAGACCTAAAGATTTTGTCAGTCTGGCCTAGTTTCAGAGTCTATCTCTGGGCCTGTCATTGGCAGGAAGAGGATATGTTTGTGAGTAGTGAGACTAGGCTCATTGTCAGAACTGGGAAGAAGGGGTAGGGTTGTCTCTACAGAATGTGGGGCAGCCGACTCAGTGTTCAATCTGTCCACCATAATGAAATCCATATTTTATTTCTAGGAAGGAGTCTGCTCTGAAGTTTTTTATTTTTAAATTGGGTTAATTTTAAGAATCTATCCACAGATCAGATGAAATTATACAAAACCCTGAAGAGGATATACCTCAAAATATTAAACTTCTAGGGCTGTGGGGAGAGAGAGGTGAAATTATTTTCCTTTGATTTCTCCTCCAGCACTGAAAACTCCCTGAGAGGCCCACCCCTGTTTCCAGAACTAAGACTGTCTCAACAATTAACAATTGGTCTTGTTCAGTTGGAAGATGGATCATCCAGAGATACATCTCAAAATTTGGAGAAATGGACAGTCCATACCTCAATTTTAGATGCAGACATTGGTGTAGAAGCTTGAGGTATTGACTTATCTCTGGTAAAGGATTTGGATGAAGAGTCATTCTTATAGTTGGCAGAATATACAGAAAATGATGTTCCCTCCGCCAGTTCAGAGCTTCTGTGATGGAGATAGCCTGAAGGCACTGGGGGTGATTATCACTCCCTTCAGTCCTCCTCCCTTCCTGTCCCACTTCAGGGACATGTGTGCAGAGTTCTGTACGTCCCCGGATCCAGCTACTCCTGGTGATATGAGATTCCTTCTGCGAGAAGGATGTGGGGCGCATCTGTGCTGTGTCAGGCGGTGACACATTGGCATGAAAGAAATGCTCTGGATGATGCAGATGCTGCTGGCCTCCACGGTCCACTGCCTCTGGCGTCAGTTCTTACTTGAAAACAGATTGTGCAACACTTCATTTATTTATAGTCAATAAATATTAATTTTGAAAAACATAACAAGAAAATGCAAGCCACTCGTAAATTTACAATTCCTTTTCCTCCAGAATACCTCTACAAATTTAATGTTTTGGTGTATATCATCCCTGATTTAACCTGTCTAATTCTATTGGACTTAAGAGATAAATTCCTATAACTTGCTCATCTCACTTAAAAATAGCAAACAGTAAAGTTGACCCCCCTCACCCTCATGGGAACTACATAGAAAGGAGCTGGGAATGTGTCTTCCGAGGCACAAATCTCCAACCCTCCAGTGAAGCACACCTACCTCACGGCAGTTCCTTCACTTGAGGTTTTCATTTTCTTTCCCTTGTTATATGAAAACATTGATTTCTTTCAAGCTTTTGCCACTCCAAGATTGATAGGTCCACATGTCATTTTCAGTAGCTTTTTAACCTTCTTCTTGCACCTATTACCTCTAATATTTAGTTCAAGAGTTACTGATTTTGAGAAAGGGTTTCTCATTCTAGTATCAACCCTTAAAGTTTTGCTGATAATTTTTAAGGGCATTAAAATTTAAAAAGCAGGAAATCAGATATGGAAGTACATATCTGTATTCTCAGCTACTCAGGAGGCTGACAGGACAACTGTGAGTTCAAAGCTGGGCAGCATGGAGGGACAAACTGAGACAAATAGAAAAAGCAATAGTGAATCTTAATCTAACAGTAATTGCCCCTGAAATTTTACACACAAGCTCGGTGTATACAGCCATCTGAATCCCAGCCTAGTGGATATTTTTGCTTAGAAACCAGGAGTACTCAGCCATAGCATAAACATCAGTGAACTTTCTTTTAGAGCTCTAGATTTCAAGTTCTTGGAATCTTGACAGTTAGTTAAAAGTTCTGATGGGTCTGTATCAATTGACCCCATGATGAGCTTCTAAAATGATTTTCTGTTCCACTACTCCAGACACACAAAAACCTGTGAGCTTCCTTTCTCTCTGTGGACATATATGTGTAGATAATCTTTTACTCACAGAATAGAGCTGCATAGTTCACACTGTTTGGCCACTTGCCTTTTGACTTAATGGCACACAGAAAGTAACCAATACTTAAAAAGAACAGAGATTTTTCCTTCCTATTATACTGTTTAACATATTTCTATCAATGGGATAGATATGTGAAGACACTCTGCTGTTGGTAGGTGCTCCTAGTTCTCCTCAGTAAATCTCCTTGATAGGTATTTCTGGTCCTTCTTGTAGTCTGTGAACTCTAGAATTCTCAGCAAAAGCCAGTTCTTTTCACAGTCCCACATTCAGGAGTAAACTGTCCCAGGACTCATCAAGAATCACTGGCACCAGGGGTAATACTGTAGGTCCAGGGTCTGAGTAGTGAGTCTTGTCCAGGAAATAGGAAATAGGTCAGAAGTAGTGTGAGGTGAAAGATGGCTGGTTTAGTGAGAGGGTTAAAGTCAGCTGTCTCACAGAGAGGATACGTTAAGGGGACCTAAAATATCACTCGGTGGAGAGAGAATCTGGAAGTTAGGAGAAGAAGAGAAACAGTGTTCCAAGAGAATGGATAAAATATTTAAAGTTGCAAAGGGAAGAAGGAACATGGAAATTTATTTCTGAAAGAGATTTAGTTCTGCAGAACCCCAAGGAAAACTCTGGGGAATCTGAGCAAACATCTTGGAGACAGACTTCAAATTGATATAAAGAGCCATTCATTGAAGACAGAAATGCTCAGTGACATCATGGATGTTTCACTGTTAATCCTTTGGATTACTCAGTGCTGCTGAAAGGGGGTGGGAACTCTGGATGGGGTGTCAGAGAGATGGGGGCCTCTGATTGGATGAAGCACCCTATTCCTAAAGTCCAAAGCTCATCGTCAGAACCTCTTTCCTTAGTTTTATGACTTTGCGACTTAGCCAAATACCAAAGAATATTGTTGGGTCCCTGCAGAACTGTTTACAGAGTTCAGCTTGTGCTCGGCACAGATATCTTTCAACTGGCATTCATCTGAAGATTTAAAGAATATTTAACTGGCTGTTAGGCCTTCCCTTAGCAGAAAACAGAATTTTGAAAGTATTTCTAAAATGATATATTGAGTTCAGGATCATCACTTGAGCTTGGATATGAAAGAGACTTTGGAGGCCAAGCCAACATCTTCATTTTACAGATAAAATGTGAGAACAATGAGTGCCCTGGTGACCTGGGCAGCATCTCCTGCCAGGGAGGCCCAGAAACCCATCTGGTGGGCTCTTCTGGCTTCAATTCATTCCATATCAATAGGGCACTGCTGGAGACCAACTCCTGGGGAGCAACAAGCTCAAGTCAAAGTCAGACAATCAGTGTCTGCAGGGCTGCCACGTTCCAAGGGCCCTCCTCTGGGCTTTTCTTCTGCCTGGATCCACCCTTGGAATCCTGAGCCTTAACGTATTGGTGTGAGTGTCATATCCACAGAAAGACCTTGGCATCCGGTCTAGGACTGAGCCCTGATTAGCACATCTCCTCATGCCTTGTTTATGAACTAAGTGAAATGTAATCATGAGGACCCTTGTTACTTTCTCTGTCCTCTCTGCCGCCATGGGCTTGTCAGTTTGATAAAGTCAAAGACCAAGACTGCTGACCTCTCTACATTCAGCCACAGCACTGTGCCTGGCAGTGGGGGAACGGATGAGTGTCCCCAAGTGCTTTCTCCATAAGCATCTCAGGCTTCTCCCTCCATCTTTGGACTTAGGAAACCGACCCTTCTGCACTACGCCCATCGATTCTCTGGCCTGTGGTTAGATTCTGCCAGTGAGAGATGCAAACAGGAAAGTGAAACACAAGAGGAGAGAAAGGACTGTTTTCATCCCTCTGCACCTTCCTAGGCATGTCCCAGAGTGGCAGGAGGCAGGTCAGATCTCTCTGTCCCAAGCTACAGATTCTGTCTGGGCTCCTCCTGGAGTTGTGCTCCCTCCTTTGTCTCTCTCAGGTGGTTCAGGTGATGGCGTCTCCCCTCCGTGACTAATGCTGGTTAGTTCACCACATTGTTTTGTTTTGGCCCTCTCTAATTTTATGGAAATACTTACATCTGTACTAAGCTTCTCTAAATGGTCCCCTCTAAATACACTCACCCTGCACTGCTGAGACTCCACAGGATGAAAGAGTGGTTTGATAAATGTAAATTAAATATCCTGGAATGGAGGAAAGACTCATTCATTCAATTAGGGCTCCAGGGAAGACAACCAACACCACTGAGTGCAAAGTTCATTGAAAAAGAAGCACTGGCATTTTTGCAGAGGAAAGTATCGGAGAGCCATGAAGGCCAGTTATCAGGGCAATGAGAGGGCTGTGGGAGGGAAGGGCAGCTCACTGCTGTTAAGTGCCACTGATGGAGCAATTACCCTGCTCAGGGGTTCTCATGTCAAGGAGGACGGAGCAGACTGTTCGAGAAGTTGAGTGTGGGGGACTCACCGGCACACGGGCCATGGGAACTTCTACTTCACACACTTTCCATGGATGAGAAACAAGAAGGTCAGAATAAGTGATTTCTACAACCTCTTTCAATTCTACAGTTCGCTTCTTTCTGTGTGTCCATGACACAAGTTTACTACAGGAAAATCTGACCTCTTTAGAAAGGAGATACAGACATGGGAGGTACACATTTTGCCTCATTGCCTGAAGACATCTTAGCAGCTTCCACAGAGCTTTGCCTCTCCCCGTGGCCCTGAAATTTTGAGTCTCACCTGCCCACACCCCAGGAGAAAGTTGACTTATTGCTAGCAGAGATAACCTTTTCTCCATCACTGTGTTCCTCAACAGGGTGATCAGTGAATATTCAGAAAGTAAAGAAATAAATACTTATGGCAGAATTGCTTGGTCTCTGCTGGTCACTGCTTTCAAGCTCATTTAGAGTTGGTCTGTTCCTGGCTTTTCATCCCTTTTAAATAAATGCCATGTTCCTGGCTCCTAACTCTGTTTGGAACCAACTGAGGCTTTCCAGAGCTGATTCTGACATTGACCTCTGTGGATTTTGCTTTTGTACATTTCTTCTCCCTACTTTGGGAAACTCTGCTCCCAAAGATGCGTCGTAGATGCCTAAAATGCAAGCTTTAAAAGATCTCCTAGAAATTTAACAAATACATCTCTATCTTTCACCTTTGTCTAATTCCTGGCTTTTATTTCATCTTTATTTCTTAACTCTTATTTGAAAGGGCGATGGTTTGCTCAGAAAAATGCTTTGACTGTCAAATGTCCTAATAGCAAAGAGCCTACAGCTAACATGTCCTGAGAAGATGTCCAGCACTCCTCCTCTGGTAGTAGTTGTTCAGTATATTTAGAAATAGGAATATTGCTATGCATTCAATGCTACATGTTCCTTAACTTCTGTTTCCTTTGTCTCTTGTAGACTCATTTACTTTTACTCACAACATTCAGACACCAAAAATGTATTGTGTGTTTTCTCCTCACCTCACTTTAATTCTCTAGACTTCCATTTATTTCTGTCTAAGGTCTAAGGACCCAGAGTTAGCCCAGAGCACACATCTCCATCCCACAAGGCCGTTCACATCTAGGATTCTGGTCACAAGTCCCAAGCAGCCTGTATTTCTGAGGAACAAGCAGTTTGGACTGAAATCACAAACAGGCCAAGTGCAGCTCCCTTTGTGCTAACAGCTCTGGGCTTTGAGTATCTCTGGTCTCAGTACCCTCTGGCCCTCCTTGCAGCAACTACCTACAACTCTCTGGAGCTATTCAGCAGCCACAGCTTGAGGCTTTCAGTGACTTCATGTTGCTCTTACTCTTATTTTTCTAGCTGCCCTTGGTGTTACCATTTTTCTCCAAGTGCCAGTAGCCTCAGGTGTTACTGGATCCCAGGCTACCTTGCTCTGTTTAAGATAGAAATTGAACACTGGCAAAACAAAAGCTATCTAAAAGTAGCTTTATTATGACTTATGCTGTAATGTATGAAATAATGGCCAGGCTGACCTAGACAGAGTATGAGAAAGGCTGCTTGGATAGGTAAAAAGGTGGGTTCACACATGTGCAGTGTCCACTAACCAGAAGCCTTCTGGCTTGGCTCAGCTGAGGAGCTTCTTGCAGACTGGATTAGAGACACCTTTGGATTGGCTGAAGCAGCTGCTGAGAGGTGGAGCCACCCAGACAGTATGCGGTGTGAAAGCACCCGAGATGGACAAAGACTGAAGCTTCCTCCAGCCAGAGCAGAAGCCTCTGGCAATAGTCATAGCTTCTGATGTAGCCATGGCTCTCAGAGATATAACAAAAAAATTTTAAATGTATGTCTAGGGACAGTATGTCCTTGTTATCTTTCTCACCTTCTGACTTTCACCAAAACATGACATTAAGAAGATATGAACTTCTGTTGTGTTTCTCTACTGGGATCTGGGGACTGTTAGATGTCAGTTCGCCTCATGGACTAATACAAATGATCCACTTGTCCTCCCCTTTGAGCCAGCACATTAATTCTCTTGATTCTTTAATCTGATGTTTCTCATGGAAGAAATCTGACGAATTCTAAGAGTGAATTTAGTGAAGTATTTGTTTAGACAGAAATATTTTCCTTAACTATCTTTTCAAAGGTGCATGTGTTTTCAGAGAGGAAGGGAATTTTCTTCAGTGAAGAAAACATATTAAATTTGATGCTTGTTAATGTGGTTTTACAAGTAAAGATCAAGTCGTGTCACATACTGGTACAAATTCTCAATGTCAATTGTGATCATCACATATATATACACATTATATATAATATATTATAATGCATATTAATAATTAATTATTATTAATAATATGCATCATATTAAATAATTAAATTTGATTATTTAATTAAATATTTAAATAATAATGATGAATTATTATTAATTACTATATATTAATAATATAATATATAATATATATAATATATATATTATACCAATAAAGTCAGTTTAAAAAAAATCAACCCAATTGGAAAATGCCACCTTATACCCAGGCGTGGCAGGGCATGCCCATCATCCCAGCACTGTGGGAGGCTGAGGTAGGAGAACTACAAATTTGAGTCCACCCTGGAAAATTTATTGACTTGGCATGATTCTTTCTCAAAATAAATTTATAAAGAAAGTTGGGGATATATGGGGATATAGCTCAGTTTGAAAGTCCTGGACTTAATCTTCAGTACCACAAAAAAAAAATCATCTTAAGCAGAGAAGAAAAGAGTCTGCCTCCATCATTTGGATACACAATGGGCACTGTATGAAAGTTACTGTGTTTTCTCTCAGCCTATGCTGTGTTTGCCAGATGCTCCATTGTCTGACTGTTCCAAATTGAAGTGTTTCCCCACAGAAAGATTTTATGGGAGGACTTTAACTATTAGAAAAACCAGATAGGTTTATGCCCTGATAAGTTGGCAAGATATGTCTCTTCCAAACCCTGAGATGTGAGATGTTTCCCCTGATTTCCTAACAAGGACAGGCACGACATGTATTTCAGTAATTGCACTTTTTAAAAATCATCAGCTGCTGGGAATGTGAAATTAGGGTTACATCAATTTATTTCTTCCCTGGTTTTGGTCATTTCTTTAGGAGATATCACCCAAAATAGGAGGGAACCTAAGGCAAGGATTTCACCTTACCCTGTGTGATTTTTGTTTTGATTAATGTCTGCCTTTCCTTCTTGGTATTCAGTGAACCAGTGTTGCTATAGCTGGGATAGTTAGCTGAACTCTGGAAAATGCACTGTATCCAAGAAAACGTCTAAAGAGTGAATTATTTACCAACCAATCGGAAGTGATTTATTCTCCATAATATAGATATAGTTCAATTAAATTGTAAATTTCCATCACTAGAGGATGGAAAATACCCTTTCTATTTGCTCCCACTTGGGCATTTGGTAGCAATTCTTGCTGTGAGCTTCTCATGTGCCAAAGTTTATGACATGAACTTTCACTTTTCCAGTATCCTGTGATATCTGGGAGGGGGTGGTTGGAGTCTAGATGGGGATACATATAGCTTTTGCCATTCATGTTCAGCATGACTTTGGGAAGGCCATGGAAACCTTTCAAGGCTTCAGCTTCATGTTTTGTAAACCAGTGTTCATGTCAAGACTTACTCCATGGCTGAAGCAGGAGCACAAATGGTCAGTGCCCAGCCCTCGGCTGGTGCTCAGTAAGGCACTGCTCTGCTCCAGGAGATGACCAGTTGAGACTGTGATCATTGTCATCCCCCAGGAAGCAGTCTCTCCCATGTGTGTGTGAGCATGTGCCTGTGGAGGTCTAGGGAAGGGGTGGTCCCCTAGTGGGAAAGTTCCCGCAAGCGTGGCCCGAGACTGCACACAGCAGGTATTTCCATCTCCTCACTCCCATCAGAGGAGGAAGTAGAGGCTGGAGCGGGGAAAGTGCTCAGAGCAATGACGGTGATTAGCTCAAAGCCCAGCAGGGAATCAAACTTGCTGTGGTGCATGTGGGGTCCGTACACTGACCCTCAGTGCGAGCCGAGTGTAATAGCTCCTCAAAATACCATGTGCCCTGCAGTGACTGCTATTGCGTTTCCTCACTGGCACGATAAGCATCGTAACAGAAGGTAAGTGGGGCTGTTGTGAGGACTAAGTGACTTTGTTTCTCAGAGGGATGCCTCTGAGAAGTTCAATTGAGGGGCTCCAGATACTGGTGGCCAAGTCCCATGTCCACCAATCAGCACACGAGAGTTACACACAGCTTAGCATTTCCGGTGTCCCAGAGGAGCCACATAACTAGCAGAAGATAGAGTAGGGCTCAGAGCTGCTCTCCTGTCACTTGTGCTCATGTGACAATTCCTCTCTAATGAAAAGGAGGTTATTTGTCAAGTACATGATGTAGAAACGGAACCCCAATGAGAAAATATGGACTCTTGTTTCCCACTTGGAGACCCTGAGTCTCAGAGCAGCAAAATCCCTCCTCAGAATCTCAGCAGTGTGCGAATCATCCCTGGTTTGCTGGATTCCAGGTTTTGGTGCATCGTGCTGTTTTATCTCACTGGAAGGAAGTTCTGAAATTTACCAGCAGGTTCTGGTCCCGAGATCAGAGCAAGCGCCGTGGCTCCGAGGGGTAAGGATCACAAGCCCAGCATTTTCTGCTTATTTGTTCCATTCCAGCTGTAAAAGCTCAATGAGCAAATGGACCTCTGGCCAGCAAGGGGGTCACTTCCTGCCTGTCTTTTCAAATCATGTTCTCCTGATGACTTTCAAGAGGGCTCAGAGCCTAGACTTTTTCCAGCTTCATTCCTACAAACAGCACTTCCGGACTGCTTTGAGGTAATCCACAGTCACTGCCTACGTTAGATTGCAGCCCAAGCCGCAGAGTGTCGCCCACACTTACTGAGGGGTGGAAACAGGAGTCTTGCCCACCTGTCTGACTGCTGTCCCTAGGCCAGTGGGTCAGCTCTTAACAAGCTGCCACCCAGAAAGACCTTGGCAGGTGACTCCACATCAGAGCGGAAAACAGATCCAGTTCAGGGTTTACACTTTCACTAACACCTCTCTTCTACTGAGTATCAGTCTGTGACTTTTAAAAAAAAAGGTCTCAAGCTGCCTCTTGATCTCGCAGAAAGACAAAGCACAAAATTGGAGCCAGATGGTGCATCTGCATGATCTTGTGTGAGAGACTTCAAGGCTCTGGGCCTGGTTTTCTGTGAGGGACACAGTGCAGGATGGAAACAGATGGTGGCTTTGCCATCTCCTAGTGATTGCCTTGGAGAAGCAACTTAACCTTCTGTCGACCTCAGTGTCAGCATCTATCACTGGGAGCAATGACGGTGATTAGCTCAAAGCCCAGCAGGGAATCAAACTTGCTGTGGTGCGTCTGGGGTCCATACACTGACCCTCAGTGCGTGCCGAGTGTCATAGCCCCTCAAAATGCCATGTGCCCTGCAATGGCTGCTATTGCATTTCCTCACTAGCAAGATAGCATTGTAACAGAAGGTGAGTGGGGCTGTGGTGAGGACTAAGTGACTATTTCTGGACTCCGCATACAGAAGGTGCTAGGAACAATTGATATGCTGCATGCAACAGGCTGAGCAGGGATGACTCTGAGAAGTTCAATTGAGGGGCTCCAGATACTGGTGGCCAAGTCCCATGCCCACCGATCAGCAGATGAGAGTTACACACAGCTTAGCTTTTCTGGTGTCCCAGAGGAGATATTGGAGGGAAAAGGGAAGGTGAGGTACAAGCAAGATATACAGAGACACCGAGCTCTGAGTCAGGAGCCCCCAGCTGGTAGCAAAGTAACCCTGACTCCAAAGTCAAGACCCAAGGAGCCTCACGGAAACCTCTTCTCCACTTGGACTTCTGTTCCCTCTGCTATGACAGCAGAATCCAGGTACTGCCCCAAGTTCCTCCTACAGCCAACAGCAAATAATTCCGTAATATTTGGGTTTATCAATCCTACCTGCTGCTGGTAAGGACGTAGCTCTGGGTAGTTATCCACGTGACTAGATCACACCATCTAGCTCAGACGCAGACATCTCTGACTGCCATGATTATGGCCATCTCCATAATTTTATACTTGTAGAAATATCGACCAATGGAGCCCTTGTTATGTTCCAGGGTAGCAAAGGATACACCCATTGTCAACACATAAACATCACAGTTGTCAGCAGGTTTGCTTTGGAGCAGGCCAGACCGACCAAAAGGAGGATGAGAGAATTATATCAATAAAAAGTTCTCAAAATGGAGAAAGCACAGTGGTTTGGGGAGGGAGTGCAGGTTTAAGGTCTGCAGCTTCCTGCCTGGCTGGGGCGTGCCTGGTCTGTAGCAGGCCTGGAGGGAAGGTGAGGGAAAGGGCGAGGGAGTGAGCCAACCCTGATGCCTGCTTTCACGTGTGCACGGCCAGAACTTTCTCACCAAGGGTGAATTATGCTAGACAGTTTCTGGAGGAGCCCTGCAATGTTTTCAGCACCATTGTTTTCAAACTGAGAAGTAGGAGGGGAATGAGATCCACATCCTCCTCCCAAACCAGCCATCAGGGGGCTGAACAGGCTTTATTTGCACGTTGCTGCCCCCCGGTGGTGATATAAAATATAGCCACACTCCACATTTGTTTACCTGCGAGGTAAAGATACGTCATGGGCACCTCTCTCTGTCACTGGAGTTAAATGATCGGTGTGTCCTAGAATTGTATGTTATATATTGTGAAATAGAAAATGCTCAATGTAAAATAGGAAGAAGGGGGAAAATGTTGAGATTGTAACAAAAAAGTAAGGAAACAAATTTTATGTATATGGGGGGGGTGGTAGGGTGGGTAGGGCTATGGGAAAAAATGAGAATTAAGTTGTCTTATGCAGGTACAAATCCCCATTATGGACTGCAATCATGATGTGTATATTTAATGTACCAATAAAGATTAAAAATTTTAAAGAAATGATCGGTGTGTGATGAACGCAGTAATTCTGTACTGCAAACGTGTACTGATACAAATTTGAGACATAAGCTGTAAATGCCTTTCAAATCCAAAATTTGGAAGAGTTTGGTTGCAAGAGGGTAGTTGGGCTAGAGTAGAAAAATAATTTCAGATATTTTTACACAGCTGGACAGATCTCTGCTCAAATATCACTCCTCAGGGGGTCTCAGTGATCAGAGCACATCAGACGTAGGGGCGCTCAGTCTGTCTTTCTACAGTGCTTCACAGGGGGATGAATCAGTGGATGCGTCCCTGGAACACTTGGCACTTCAGCTTAAAAATAACATTTTGAGTGCAGAGATGTGTTAGATCCAAATACATGAGGAAATCCAAACCAGTTATCCAGCCAGGTGCACAACACAGACACATGTTTGTTTATTCCTGAGGTCTTTGTGCAGCACCCCATTTCATGCTTGTGTGGTTCTCCTGGCCTTTTATTTTTATTTATTTATTTATTGATTGATTGATTGATTTATTTTTGAGACAGAGTCTTTCTTTTGTAGTTCAGGCTGGCCCTGAGCTCAGCCTTGAACTCACAGCAATCCTCTTGCCTCTGCCTCCCAAGTGCTAGGATTACAGGTGTGAACCACCAGGCCCGGCACTGTAGTATGAGGATCTGACTGCTGGTGGGTCTGAGTCTCCACACCCAGTACTGTTGTATATGGTTACCAGGGATTGAATTTGGGCCCTTGCGCTTGCAAGGCAGGCGCCGGAACCACTGAGCTAAATCCCGGGCCCTCACTGGCCTCTTGATGAGGCTGGTTACCAGGTAGTTTCCATCACTCAATGGTCTGGTGACAAGATTCAAAATCACCCTGGACCTCTGTCATCTTGTTTTTAAAAAGGAGACAAATAATATGAAGTAAATAGTGTCAACACATGAGTGAGAATAAGCATGTGAAATGGGTAGATATTAGGCATCCACTGGATTTTTAATGAATACTTTTGAAAGTGATTATATAACTTGATTTTAAAAGATTATAATGTACAGTGTATTAACTACCATTCTTAGGAAATTTTGGGGTTTTTACAAAATAAAAAATAAACACATACTTTTAAAAGTAAGTCTGCTCCACTCTGATATTCATACAGATTTCTGAAGTATTTCAAGATTCACGGTAACATGAGGACACCTCTAAGGAAGTGTCCTGGGCTGTAGATGTCTGCTGAGCTCCGCTCAATCTGCCAAACAGAAGACATCCCTACTCCACATGCTTTGTCCACTCTCCCCAGGCGTATTTCAGCGTGAAGGCCATTCTCAGGAAATGGTTCCTTTTATTTATTTTTTTCTTTTGCAGAACCAGAGATCAAACACGCACAATGCAGAGGGTGACACCGATGAGCTAAATCCCTGGCCCAGATTGCTGTCTTTCATATTTAAAGACAACACAACTTAGCCCATTTTTACTCATTATGTTTCTGATTGAGGATAACATTCTATTAAAGAGGCTGATGTCTGCCACGTGGCACACATAGGAAAACTATCCCAGGTCCTGTTATGTGTGGTCTGAACACATGTGCTTCTCTGAATTCACCCGGTGAAGTTCAGTTGCCAGTACAATGGTACCAAGAGGTTGGACCACTGGAAGTTGGTGAGGTCATGAGCGTAAGGTCTTCCAAATGGCACTGGTGCCCTCACAAAGAGATTCTGGAGAACTGCCTCGCCTGCACCATATGTCAGTTGTAGTCACCCCTGTGAGCCAGAAAGTGGGCCTTCAGCAGACTCCATATCTGCACATGCCTTCCTGTTGGACTTCTCACCTGTTACAACTATGAGAAATAAGTTTCTGCTATTGATCAGAGACCTAGTTTATGGTACTTAGCAATAGCAGCCCATTGACATGGGTCCTTATCTGCAGAATCAACAGCCTTTATTCTTCTTGATTAAATCTTTACCATTCTTGTTTTTATTACTACATCAGTAATATTTGATTATTGTAAATAAAATCGTACAAAAACACATGGCTTATAAAGGAAACATTTTCCATAATCCCAACCTTCTCTTAAAGATTTGGCATCTTATGTTCACTTTATCTGATGACTGGACTCACATGTGTGTGAATGTCATAACAGAAATGAGGTTGTATTCACGTTTTTTGCTATTTGATTCATTTTTAAAATTGTATCAGTTGCATCATTTCACTGACAGGGGCAGATCCAAAATAGCATGAATTGCCAGTTAAACAAGGAAATAAATATATCTGCATATTTGTAATGACGTGTTAGGTCTCAGACTCCAGGTGATCCTGCAGTGTCGTCAGAAGGCTGCATGTTGTGCACATTCCTCTGACTCCAGGCCCCAGCCAGGCCATCCCTCATTCCCAGCTGTGTGGCCCACAACTCAAGGGTATCAGGAGAGGAAGTGTGCTTTAAAGACCCTCTTATCTTGGGCTGGGACCTGGTTTAAATTACGGATTTATCTTTTCTAGCTTTTTTACATTGTGAATGTGTCTCCCGAGGAGACAATGACCATCTGAAAAGAACAAGAAGACATTTTGAAATTCCTAAGTAATTTCTGAGTACAATATTGATGAACATTATAACTATCCCAGTTCTCTACACTGCAGGAATAAGTCTTGAGTGCGTAAAAATTTATGCTTGAATCTCTTCATCAAGTGCACAAAGAACTGGGGGCCTGGTAAGAGTGGGTCTGGATCCTTGCTATGTTGGGACCTCTGGGCCATCTTTCTTTTCTGCTCATCCTTCCTTTCTTTCCTTCTCATTCCTTCCTTTCTTTCTTTGTCCCCCTCTCTCAGAAGGAAAAAAAACAAACAACAAATGAACAATTACGTTTTCTGCAACTCTTCAAATAAGATGGGTTCTCCTATTACTACATCGATAATGTTTGAATACTGTAAATAAAATGCTTGTAGTAATAAGAGGGACTCACCTTATTTGCAGCCTGTGTCCCTCCAGAGTCAGATCTAGACTGTCTTTTGCATGGACTGTTTTTGGCTGATGATGAGTTCAGCAGGGACTGTATTGAGGGAAGTTCAAGAGACAAGAGCTCACAGCACAGCTGGAGAGTCAGCCCTGAAGCCTTCTGTGAAGTTGCACAGAGCCACATAACAGCGTCACAGCTGGACATGGGGTGTCCTGCCTGGCATCATCCCCAGCGCTCCCGAGGGCACCATGGTCGGCTGGCCTGTCACTGCCCATGAGTCTTGCACCCAGCAATATACCTAGAAGGGGATCAAGCACCGTAGAACCAAACACATTGACAACTGCCTCCTATAACTCAATCGGATGCCTTGGAAAGCACGAAGACGTCTGTCTGCATCTAGTTCCATTCGTCCTCTCTCTCTCTTGCCCTTGGGGTTGGTGAGAGGAGCTGTTCCATAAAGTGCCTTCCTCCTCTCCCAGCACTCATTCCCGCTGCCTGCCTCTTAGGTGCAAAACTGATTACTGCCTCCTTTATCCTGCAGTCATTCTTACTTCTAAACATTTTGTTCCACATGACTATAATTGAACCTCCTTCAATAGACAGAAAAACCCCTGTAAAATAGACACTATTATTCTCTGTTGTTCAGATGACTAAGCTAAGGCTTCTGAACGTTTTGATCTTCCCTGAAAGACATACACTGAGAAAAGGGACATACTTCAAACACAGAAATAACTGATTCCAGACTCTGTTCTCATCTTAAAGTTTAGTTATTTTTTAATCAACATTGAGCATGCTCATAGTTTGACACTCTTACTGCTACTTTATATCTTACCTATATGTCTGAATAAACAAAACAAACTTAACTTCTTGATCTGTTTTGATCATTATCTTCTTTCTTTGACTTTCTCACCATAGGTATCTAACCCTTCCCTCAGTACCCACTAGGGTTATTCTTTTCCTTAACCCACTATCACTGTTTTATGATAATTTTGCTTAGACTGACATCAATATGTAATGGATATTTTAGAATGAGTATTGACAATTGAGTCATGAAGTAGATTATGATGCTACTGTGAACAGTATCTTTGCTTAGATTTCATTTTCTCTTTGTGGTTCATAATTAGAATTGATTTTATTATATTGACTATGTATACAGCAATCTTTCTCCATGAATTTATTAATCCCAAGAGTTTATCTGTGATTTTTTGGCTTCTCCTCTTTCATAGTCACAGAAACTGAATAAAGACTGCTTCTCTTTTCCTTTCCAACTCTTACTTATTTTGTCCTTGAAGTAAACTTTATGGAGTCACTCACAGTATGAGTGATATTTTAAGTGTGCAATTTGATGACTTTACAGAAATATGTGTACCCAGGACAGCAACACGTTAGAAACCTTTCTATTTTGTCCCTAGCCGCGATCATACAATTATATCTTATATTTTCAATTCCAGGCAACTTCTGATTCTATTAGAATTTAGCTATCTATCTACCTATGTAAACTTCTCTTTTTCTGTTTTTGATTTTGGTTATTTAGCCTCCATTTTTGTGTTATAATTTTTTTGGCCAGAGATTTATCATTGTATTAGTCCCTTCAAAGAAGAAATTTCTGATATTGTTAATATTTCTGTGTTTACAATTTCATTTCATGTCTATATTATCACCTTACTTGGATTTAATTTAGTTTTTAAAATTAATTGATTTTATTGGTACATTTTATATACACATCATGATCACGGTCAACATTGAAAATTTGTACCGATATATGACACGTTAGTTCTCATTTTGGTCCATTCCCCTGCCCACCCTACAACCCCTGCCCCATATATATATTCATAATCTTCTTTTCCTTTTTTTTTACCATCACATGTTCCTCCCCATTTATACCCCTAGCCTTTTTATCATTTGAATATTTTATATTTCACAGTATTTACTATACACTCTACAACTCATTTATATCTTCAGTTTCTCATACCAGAGGAAAAATATGGTATTTACACATCAGTGACTTATTTATTTGACTTTTGAGTAGGTTTTTTTCTCCTTTTGTAATCAATGTAATGGTTGCTTCCAAGAATGAATTTGGGAGCATTTCTTCCTTTTCAATTTCATTAAAAAGTTTGAGAATCAATGGTGTTAACTCTTCTTCAAAAGTTTTATAAAATTCAGCAGTAAAGCCACCAGGGCCAGGACTTTTCTTTGTTGATAGGTTTTTTATTACATTTTCAATTTGATAGATTGATATTGGGGTGTTTGACATTTTTATATCTTTGTCATTCAACTTTGGAAGTTCATGTGTGCCTTGGAATCTATCTATTTATTCTACATTTTCCATCTTATTGCAATACAAGTTTTCAAAGTAAACATTTATTATCCTTTGGACTTCTTCTGGGTCTGTGGTGATTACCCCATTCTCACTCCTAATAGCATGGATGTGAGCCTTTCTCTTCCTTTGTTTGATAAGATTGCCTAAGGGTCTGTCAATTTGGTTTATCCTTTCAAAAAACCAACTCTTCAATTTGCTGATTTTTTTTTTTAAACAGGGTCTGGCTTTGTAGTTCAGACTTGCCCTCAGCTCACTACATAGCCCAGGCAAGATGGGAACTCACAGTAATCCTCCTGCTTCTGCCTACCAAGTGCTGGAATCACAGGTGTGAGCCACAACACCAGGCACTGTGGTATGTGGTACTGATTGCTAATGTGTGTGAGTCACCATGCCAGGCACTGTAGTATGTGGTTATTGGGGATCCAACTTTGGACCTTGTGCTTACAAGGCAGATGTTGGAACCACTAAGCTAAATCCCTGGTCTATCATTGATTTTTTTGTATAATTCTTTAATTTTCAGTTAAAAAAAACTTTCTTGAGATTTGTTTTAAAATCAATAACTTCTAATCTTTTTTTCTAGTTATTTTTCTTCTAGTATTTTCCAGTTATCATTAATTCTACCTCAGTCAGAATGTATCTACATGATTTCAATCATTATGAAATTTATAAACTTCCTTTAAAATATTGAAAAAATTCTACATGTATTTGAAACTGTGTGTTATTGTTAGGTATAGAGTTCTATTTAAGTAAATTAGGTTGACTGTCTTCATTGTGCCCTCAAGTCTGTTATCTATATTAGTTTTATTGTTTGTTAAGAGACATATTAATATCTAATATTTGGATTATGGATTTGCATATCTTTCTTTTTAACTCTATTAATTATTATATGTCCTGAGGTCATATCATTAAGTACATATATACTTATAAATAGTGTATCTTCATGATGAAGTAGAGCTGTTTTCTTATAAAAAGACACCCTTTAGATTTAGTAATACCTCTTTCCTAAATGTCTAGTGTACCATACCAATTATTTCCTTTAAATCCAAATTATTTAAGTAAAATTCCATGTATGAAATTCACCTTTTATTTTCTTCACTGTCCTGTTTTTATTACTTCAATATTTTTGCATTTATTACTTTGTTATAATGTACTTAGTGTGTTATAACTTACTGAATTATTCACATCACAGTTGGCATATAAAGCATTCATTTGGCAAGATTTTCATGAAAGATTGCCTAAAGTGTAGAACTAACGCTTTATTACTCACTCGTCTGGGTTTACAGTTCGCTTTCTTGAGTTATTAAATGCTTTGATCTGTGGCAGTTCACAGGAGTGTGATACAACCCTTTAACCCTTACATTTACTTACTCCAGAAAAAAACTGTTACTGTTATTGATTACTTAAGGTGAATAATGATAGTTAAAATTCTATAAGAATTCATATTGACATTGTCAATATTTTTTCAGATTTATACATGCTAATTATTTTTTCTTCCAAACATCTTTGAAGTTTCATCTGAGATGTTTTTCTTCTCATTAATATTCCTTTTAGTTTGAAGATAACAAAATCTCACCATCTTTGTCTAAGTATTTTGCCCTGGAAAAATTCAGGGCTATTCAAATAAGCTATTTTTTTAAGTCCCTCCTACTATTTTAGCATTTATCAGTAGATCTTGACTAAGCATGTATTCTTGTGGTATCATTATGATGATTTTATATTTCCTACATTTTTCTAAATCTGTTATTTGAAGTTTTCTATCAGGAGCATTTATTTTGTCTGCCTCATTAACCAATTATTCAATAATTTAATTATATTCATATAGACTCATGCACTTTTAGTTCATCCTTTGCATTGTGATCCAACACTATTGTTACTTACAAATGCTCAGAATGGAGTAGCTTTGGCTATTATTTGCCACTTGGTTTGGTCTTTTGTACATGACTTTCCTTAATTAAAAGAATTACCTATTTGACTTGCTATGGAGTGATATCTCACTGTGATTTTGATTTGCTTTTTCCTGAGAACATATGATATAGAGAATAATTTGCACATTTATTTGACTTCTGTATATTTTCTTTTTCTTTTTACAAAAGTACTCTTTTACATCTGAGTGTCTATTTTTTATTAGATTATTTGTGTTTCTTATCGTTGTGTAGGATTTTTAGGTGCAAATCCATTACCAGATAGGTGGTCAGAAAATGTTTTCTCCTGGTCTGTTGCTTTCATTTTTTTTTTTTACTTAATAGTGTCTTTTGCCAAGCAAATAATTTTAGTATCAATGAAGCTCATTTATCTAATTGCTTTCCTTCTCTTATGATTTATGCTTTTGATATAACTAAAACTCAAGATCATCAAATTTGTATCAAACATAAGATCAAATTTTTTTCTACATCATCTCCCAGAAGTTTTAAAGTTTTACATTTAGTATTCATCTTGAATGAATTATTGCATAAGGAAGAAAGTATTTTACATGAATACTTTCATATAGAGCTTCATTATTTTTTATTTGAACATCTATGTGATTGTGTCTTTACCATTTGTTAAAAGTCTCTGCTTTTTTCACTGGCTTGCTCTTGCCATTGTGTCATAGTTAGTTTAATGAGCCGCATGGATCTGCACTTGGGCTCTTTATTCTGCTCCACTAACATGTGGTTATCTTGTCACTAAGGCAGCATCATCTTCATTACTATAGTGAACACTAGATAGTGTCCAGCGAGACTTCCAACTCTGTACTTTTTCCAAGTATATTACGTTGATTTATTTCTTTGGTTTTCCATAAAAATTCCAAGTTAGCTTAACATTTTTAGAATATGCTTACAGAAATATTCCTCTAAGATTTTCACTGTGATTATATTGAATTTATAAGTCAAATTTGAGAAATCTAAACAGTATCAGCTCTTCATATCTATGAATAATGGTCAGCACCCTATTTATGAAGAACACTAGGTAGGACTGTGAGTTTGTATTGAGGGGGAGGGATCACAGAGTGCTTAGCTGCATTCATTCTTCACTCTTCTACAGTAATGTCTTTCATCTTCTCCTGTGTATTTGAAACTCAGAATGAGCACATAAAATTAAAGAGAAACACAGTAGATTGTTACTTACCCTTAAAGAATGATACTACGTCTTTTGCAGAAAAATGGATGGATCTGGAGAGCATAATGTTAAGCAAAGCGAGATGAAACAGAAAATTGACAGTTGTACGTTTTCTCTTGTATGAGAACTTCAAAATAAAAATTGAGTAAAAGACAGGTGAAATGCAGGAGAGGTAGTAGGGAACAAGGAAGCAGACATTTTGAGACAGGAAAGGGAAAATCAGAAAGGGGAGACAGTAGAGGGAAGGAATAAAAGGATTGAAAACAAGCAAGATACACATATGCATACATACATATAGATTAATATATTCCAAAGTGAATATAGCCATTATGCATCATAAACATGCACTAATATAAAAAGAATTCAATTAGAGTACCAATATATCTTTTGTGTGTGTATGTTTATACGTGGATTTGCATTTTTCTGGAGGGAGAGAGTTTGTAGCTTTTATTTCTTATGAAAATGTTTTTACCTTGAACAAGAATTCCTTCTGTGTCAGTGTGTTTCACAGTCTTAAAATGGAAATCACAGCTAAAATACCTTTTACCTCACAACCAATGATGCGTGCTCGCGCGTGCGCGTGCGCGCGCGCACACACACACACACACACACACACACACACACACACACACACACACGTACGACCCTTCCAAGTCAAGTAGGAACCTGACTTGGTTCCAATCCCAATGAGGAGAACCGTGCAGCCAGAAACATCAACAGCGGGATGTTCCTGCACACTGGGGCCCCTTCGCTCTCTGTAAGGTCAGCCTCCCAAGTGCTACTGTGCTCTGGTGAAACTGCTTTTTCAGCCTGAAGATCTCAAAATTTAAGGCCAATTTGATTAAATAAATTTTAAAAACAGTGCAATGTCATCTTACAAACTTTACATTATTAATTGATTTACACAATGTACATTGTACTACTCGTAATGCATTATACTAGGAACAATATCATACTAACATGGTATAGTAATTTTAAAATACTGTTTCTATTATCACATTTCATGAAAGAACATTATGCAAATCTTCACCTTCCCCTCTGGTCTTCGTTCTCATCGCTGCTCATACTTTACAAGTCATCTACACAAGATGTGTGAAATGAACCAGCTGCACTGAACTCCATTCACATCTAAAGTGTTTGGGATTCAAAAGTTTTTGGATCTATCATGTTGCAACTCTTAACCACATTCTGAGCTATCAGTATCATTTTCAAAGCTTGTCTTTTACTCTTCTTATAAAATATTTACATGGAAACTATTTATTAGTCATGTTTTATAATAACTCAATTATTCGACTGAAATAACATCTATTTGAAAAGTGCAAGTCTATTATTTTAATATATCTCTAGAGTTGAGTTGTCTTAGAAACAATCAGTTTTAGCAGTTTTGTCTCCTCCAGAGGAAACTTCCTACCTGTTGAGTCCCTCCATAATTCTTCCCAAGCCCCTGGGCTAAATGCTAAATGTGTGTTAAAAATTTTTTTTTTAAAACCCCAATGCTCATAGAAGACTTCTAGAACTTTGAAAATCAACACTGAGCACATTTGAAGCTACTGTGTCTTGACAAATAGTTCTTTGTTCCATATAAAGTAATACAAAGGCCTCATAATATGAGAAATTGTGTGGCCCTCTAAAATAAAGCAAATTCCTTTGTTCTAGGTAATAATTTTGGGAGAATCCCTATCTATCCTTAGGCATATGAATTATATAGGTGGAAATCTAAGGGGCTGTGGGATCTTGTAGTCAACAGGAGACAGAAAATAAGATTTGCTGTAAACTTAGAAAGATCAGTACTGTGCTTGATGCTCTACATACCTTATCTTACATAATCTTTATAAAATCTTGTGAAGGAGGCAATATTATCAAGGAAAATGAAAGCTGGGTGAGAACTAGGTGTGAAACACCCTCTTCCCATGTCTTACCTCACCTCAGTTCTTTTCTCTCACTGATTTCACAGAATCTGCATTTCATTTATTCCCATAGTCTATGTGTGTTTCCCGCATTTCATGTTGAAACTTAGCAACTAATTTGTTCATGACAGTGAAGCCCTCAGGGAAAGGAGGTTTTGGGGAGAGGCTTTGTTTGCCTTTGCTCACCCACCAGGAGAGGAAACAATGTTTGTTCTGTTTTCCTTCTTGGGCCCTGTGGGGTGCAGCAGGAAGCCTTCTAACAGAGGCCAGCTTGGTCTCAAACCTCCTGGCCTCCAGAATTGTGAGAAAGTAAATTTTTGCTTTCCTAAAAATATAATCTGAGGCACCTTGTCACAGTCACATGACAGGACTAAGACACACGCCAACAGGTTTAGGCGGGCATCGCTTGTCTCCCAGTGTAGCACTGTGTGGTGTTTGTGTGCTGTGGCAGGGACAGTAAGACTTCTCAATCTGGAGCACTCCCTGCTGCCTCCTGTGTCATGAGGTCACGGCCATGTTACTCCTGCTGGCCACTTCGCCCGGGGAAGGACGACGGAGGGGGCTCTGAGTTCTCCTCCCTGCTGAGTGGGCCCTGGAGCTGCATCTGCAAGAGCTGCATCTGCAAGACAGCGGTGCTCCGGGAACCTGGATGCTTGAGAGTGTGCAGTCACAGGTTATGCGACTACCCTCTACTGGACCTGTAGGTTGACCAGAAAATAAAAGTGTCTAAGTCATAAAATGTCAAGGTTAATTTGTTACTGGTTTATCCTATACACACTGACTTGTAAATATATTTGATTTTGTTTCTTTTAAATTCAGCTAACGTTTATTGGGAGCCTCTTATGTGGACTAATGACTGCAGGTTTCATAAGAGCCGGGGCCTTTGAGTAGATGCACAATAGAAAGCCCCCACCCTCCACCCACGCTAAACTTTGAGCCAAATGTGAAATAAAATAGCAGAGACCTGATAATGCTGATTTTGGAATAATCAGACAAACGTGATTCATAGTACCATCCTCCAAATTAGAAAGCAGGTTCACTCAGGCACAGGGACACTCCTGGCACAGAGAAGCAAGTGCTTAGTGAGTCAGTCCTATGAGAAAGCTAAAATGATGGGACTGAACTCGATGTGTCTAGTCTTCCCTTCTGAACTCTCTAAGCAGAGACCTCATTCCATTTTCCCTGAGGAGGAGAGAGAAGAGTCCCCCCACTTTCTCCCTAAAATAAGGTTTCTCATGATACTTGGTACAATGACTGCTGCATTGCGAGTTCTCAGTAAATGTTAAATGTGTGGCTGACTTTAAGTTCTGGGACCATGTGGCTGATCTTAGTCTTGATTTATGATAAGGGACAGTGATAGTTAATGTGAATTACCTAGGTAATGCAATGCAAGTCAGTGCGAATTAGCACTTGACAGATGACTAAGATACCAGCGAATAGCAAGGAGGGGCATTTATCCAAGTTGGGTCTTTATGAATTAGCAGAAGGCTGAAAACAAAAGAGGAAAAAATGCAGAGGGAAATGCATAAGATTATGTGTAGGTTTGGTAAATGACACAATGAATGGGAGGAACCGTTTGTCTTGCAGCAGAGGTGAAGGTTATAGGTAAGCAGGGGTAGAATATACTGAGAGGCTAAACTTAAAGAGGAAAGCGAGAACTAGACCCTGCACTACCTTGAGGGATTTAATGGGGTTTGACAGTCACATTTCTCCTTGGTTCACTAAGCGAACCCTTAGCAAGAGTTAGCTAAGAAGAGATGGCATGTTATAGAACTTAACATATAAATCAAGAGAGAGGTTGAAATGAAGTCAAACTGGGACTTTGGAGAGGTATGGATGAGATTTAAAGCCACTGAGCTGGAGATCACTAGAAGAGGATGGATTGAGAAAGGACAAACAAGAAGAAAGACAGAGAAACTGAGAGGAATCGAAGCTTTTCTATAGCAGAAGGAAAAGAGGAATTGGAAAAAAAGAAGCAACATATATCATGTACAGGTACAAATTCCCTATAATGAATATTATCATTATATATATCTAAAATGTACCATTAAATGTTTTGCTTTTTAAAAAAGAAAGAGAAAAGGTAAGGGTACTGGAAAATGTCCTGGAGTGCCTCCCCATCAATGAGAAGAGTCAGAAAAGAAGACACAGGAAAGGCTTGGCTAGTCAGACAGTAGGAAGCTTAGCGATGTGAGATGTGGACCCCGGGAGGAGTGGCACTTTGTGACCAGAGACGAGGGCAGCTGCTGCAGAGGACTGAGGATGGCAGGCGAGCTCCACAGCCCCAGGTCATGAGGTGGGCGGTGTCCAGTGTTGGTGGTGGTGGGAAGGAGCCGTCCCAGAAGACAAGCCTCAGTGAGGGGAGGAGACAGCAAGTGCAGATTTCCCTTCCCAGAATTCTGTTTGTGTAGGAGGAGCAGATACACAGGAAATGATGGGAAGAAGAAACATGGTCACCAAGAGCACTTTGTCTTTATAATTGGTAGCTATTTGTGATATTTATGTGTTGAAAGGATTGCTGTAGTAGCTCTTCAAAGCTATCTGAGGGGAACTGAATTAGAATAGTTTGTAAAGTAAGATGATGACACACATGGCAGAATTGCTCCAGATGAAACATGGAGGAGCACAGTCAAACTTATTTGACTTCTCTTTCTCAAATTTACCTGCCACAATGGCTCCAAAACAGGACTGACTGGGCTGGAGATTTAGCTCAGTGGTTCTGGCTCCTTCCTTGCAAATGCAAGGTCCCAGATTCGATCCCCGGTAACCACATACAACAATGCTGAGTGTGGTGACTCATGCCCACCAGCAATCAGAACCACATACCACAGTGCCAGGAGTGCTGGTTCACACCTGTAATCCCAGCACGCGAAAGGCAGAGGCAGGAGGATTTCCATGAGTTCCAGTCTCGCCTGAGCTACATAGTGAGCTCAGGGTTACCCTGAACTACAAAGTGAGACCCTGTCTCAAAAAAACAAAACAAAAAGTTCCCCCACAAACCCTGACTTACCAAGGATCTGTAAGGTTCTGACATCAGGAAAACAGGCTGTATAAAATGTGGTATGAAACCAGGTGCAGAGGCACAGCCCTGCAATCCCAGCACACTGGGAGGCTAAGGCAGAAAGTTCTCAAGTTTGAGCCCTTCCTGGGTAACTTAGCAACTTAAGGAGAATCTATCTTAAAAGATTTAAAAAGTGATATTTCAAATGATGTTGGAGGAAAACAAGAAAAAGCTGTTGTTGATGACAGTCAGCTAATATTATTTAATACTTAAGAAGTATTCGAAATGTATGCTTTAAGCATGTAACATGCCTGCTTTTATCTGTTCTTCTTGTCCAGGCTTATGAAGCAGACGTTGTGGTTCCTCTCGTCTCCAGGTGGGCTGAATGGAGCTCAGCTATGGAAATAACTAACCTGGGACTGCTCAGCTCCTAACTGGCAGAGAAATGGTTTGTGTTCCAATTTATCTAATTCCAGATCCTCTTACTTCTATTCTGTGAGAAAGATGTGTTTGGAAGGAATTGGCCAGAGAGAGCATCTCGAAGAGTATTCATTTTTCATGATCTTGACAAAAAGATGATCCCACAAGGAGAGCAAGCTGAGCCCTGGGAAACAGCTTCAGCAAATTAACTTCCATCTTCCCAGCCAAGCAACCTCCCTTTCCCCTTTGTTCTCTTCTCTCAGTAAGTCGTAGAGGTTCATAGACCACTTGGCATTACTCTCCTTGACAGCAGAAGATTACATGCTGGACTTGACTGAGTTTCTGTCAGGCAGAATTTACTGCGATTTTGAAGATAGCCCTTAAATGAGAGGGCTGTTTTGCATTTTTTATACAGGTCCTCAACATATGTCAAGTTTGGTCTTCTACAAAATCACGTCATATAAACTCCTTGCTCCTCTCTTGACTCTCAGCTTCCCCCATCCTGTCAGACCTCTCCCCAGTCATCCCCGCTTCTAGCGGCTTTGTGCCACACTTTGTAGAGCTCTTGGCTTTTGTCCATAAATCAGTTCTTTACGTACACCAGGCACAGATTAGAAACCTCCCTCTCTACAAATCCTTGTCAAGTGCCTGACCCGTGATCCCCACATAGCTTTAAAGCCATTAGGACTTGTCCATCAGTCACTCTAGAAAAATGGAGGCCCAGAGATCCAGATCGTGATAGTACCAGGAAAATAACAAAAGATCCTGTGGATTGAGTGGTTATTACTCATTGTAAGCTGACCAAGGGGCTCAATGACCGCAAAACAAATACCTCATTACCTGTGGCGCCTAAAGTATGCTAATTTGAGACCTACTGACATGACTTGGTGAAGTGGCCTTGTTGCGTTGTCATTAGGCTGAGTCTCAGAAGTTGGGATGCTCAGGGATGTGAACCCTTCATTTGCTTACATCTCTTGGCTGCTCCCTCTGCTTCTCATGGCTGGCGAGGTGGCCAGCCTCCTGCAGAAACTGCCCGGATGTTGGGATTGCTCCTTTTTCCCTTGCTGGCTTAGTTGCTTTCTCATTGCTGAGACACAGTAGCCGACAACTGGAACTTAGAGGAGGGAGGTCTGCCTCAGCTTGTGATAGCAGGGTAGGAGGGCACTGGCCAAAGAAGGCTGCTCACATCACGGCAGCAAGGGAGCAGGCAGAACAGAGGAACTAGGGAAGGAGATACACCCTTGGGTCACATCCTCAGTGACCCGCCTAAAACTAGGTCCCACCTTTAAGAGCAAATTCAGCTACTGGTCTCAGGAGTAGACAAATTCACGGAGAAGACCTCACGACACAACCACCTTCAAAACCCAACCTTTGAACACACGGCTGTGGCAGAACAGTACAGAACAGTCCATTGCACTCTCCATCTGCAGCATGGCACTGTCCATGTATAATCCTAAACGACCTGGCTGGGGCGGTGGGAATACTGCACTGAAGGAAAGACTGTGAAGCCATCTTGACTGGCTCAATGTCCTCAATCACATAGGGACCATTACTAGATCACTCAGCTCTTGGCTATTCTCCTATATGCCTGGCCCTTCACCTGACTTCCTACCATCACATCTTCCCACTTCTGACATTCAGTACAACTGATCCATAACTAGTTTGATATTATTTCCTTTCTCAGAATCAGCTCCTTTAGAGAATTACTAATAGTGAAGCCTTTAATTCCCTGTTAGAGGACTGTTAATTTTCTGTCTCCATGGGACAGCATCTGGGCCAGTGGTCCCAAAGAGATAATTTCATAGTGGCCATACATCAAAACATTATTAAAAAGGATAGTTCTTCACTGGAAGAGAATCCGAGAGTGTGTGATCTGGGACAGCCTCCCTTTGCCTTCATACTTCCATATGGATAGAGGGCCACGAGAGAGACATGCCTGGCTTCTTCCCCATGCCCACTGCAGGGGAGGAGGAAGACTGAACAAGTCTTTCTAGAGAGCATCTGACAGTCTTTTGGTCTTATCAGTATCTATGATATGTTAAGTTTATTTAATTCAGGGTGAAGTAATAAACATGTTCATTTTTTATTTACCTGATACTAAGGATTTTCTACTAATTGGTTTCCAAACTCAAAAGGTGACCAGCTACCATTCCTTTATTTCTCTGATCCTGGGCCTGCATTCTTGGGAACAACTGGTCGAGGTCAATGGCACTGACTCTTCTTGGTTCAGGTCTTGCTCACTCTTGAGATAGCTGTGTTCAAGGACATGGATTTGTTAGTGAATCTTCATAGATCAGGAGAAGATCTCTGCGTAGTTCTGGTCTCAAAAAATATAGTACTGAACCTGAGTAGGGCTCAATATTGCCTCTGTATCATTTCAGCAAAATGAGCTATCTCTATTCCAGAGGAGGCTGAGGATTATAGAGCAGCTTTTCTGTCATGCTCTGGACTAGAACCTCTAGGTAGCTGGTGATCACTAGATTGAGTTTTGTCATCCATACCTACTGTTTAACGCTGCCATTATGCAACATCAGCCATACTTTGTACACAAATGGAAAGGTTTGGTTGTGCTCCAGTAAAACACTTTGTAAAGCAAATAACAATCAGAATTGCACTTCCAACTTGAATTTGCTATCCCTGCTCCACTCTATAAGGGCCAAACTTATTTGGTTAGTCTTCAAGACCCCTCATAACATGGCCTTTATGTATGTCTCCAGTTTCATATGCTATCGCTTCATATTTTTGGCTTTCTCTGGTCATCTATTTAGAATGCAGAGATACCGCTTCTTAAACTACCAGCCTCCAAAACACACACACACACACACACACACACCCACACACACACACAGAAAGAGAGAGAGAGAGAGAGAGAGAGAGAGAGAGAGAGCTATTGTATAATAGTTTGATTTTATATTTTCTTTTGCTTGAAGAGACTTGTAGCCCCTTCACTTGGGAAATTGTACTCATGCTTCAGGACTCGACTCTGGAGCGATTCTTACCTTTGGAAGGCTTTTCTTCACCATCCACAGCTGGTCTGGGTACTTCTCTTCTTTATTTCCGTTTATTTAATGGATCAAAAAGACATTTTCTATTTGAGTCTATGTATCTTGACCACTGGGAAGATCCATGGGCTGAGGACTCAATATCATTATCTTGATATCCCTAGGACACAGAACAGTATCAGAAAGGATTGTCTACTAAATTTCTGGATGACTGGACTGGTAAAGCCAGAGTAATCAAAATAAAAAGGGTCAGGCTATTCAGTATTTGTCACAAAAAGGACAGGCAAGAGTTGACAGCTTTCTGAATGTGTAGGATAAGTCTTTGAAAGGGTAGGACTGGCAGCTCTGATAATGAAGGGAAATATTAATCCCTGAAATGATGAGATCTGAGGACAGATTGGCAGGTTTTGTATTCATTATTTTCTGCCCAACTCCAGTGTCAAGCTTCTATGATATAGAACTCATAGTGTAGTTGGTGGCTAGGCAGGGCAAGATCTCAGCCAGCAAAACAGACAGCCATGGAAAGATAAAGGACCCAAATGTGTAGCAGATGTAAAACAGGAAAAATATGTTCAAAGGGGAAAGGAAACCCGGAAGGGAAAGCAAGGGAAAGGAAAGAAAAAAAATTGAAGGAAATAAAGAGAATAGGAAACAAAGCTCATGTATATAGAGGGGTGTATATTTGAAAGGAGGGAACTGGAGTGGGAAAAAAATAAGAATCAAGGTGTATCATGTAAAATGTCTGGGCATATTAGATGCATACTTTTGAACTGGGTCTTTAAATTTGGGGGTCAGATTATTTTGAGTTCTCTATATATTCTAGGTAGTGGATCTTTGAGGAACAGCTGGCAAAATTGTTCTCCCACATTGTATGCTGTCTTTTCACTCTGTTGT
>PVIR01013335.1:0-42909 GCA_004026965.1 Petromus typicus
TGGTCCTGAACTCAGCCTCAAGCTCAGCAATCCTCCTGCCCCTGCCTCCCGAGTGCTGGGATTACAGGCATGAGCACCACGCCCAGCATTGTGGTGTGTGGTACTGATTGCTGGTGGGCATGAGTTACCAAGCCCAGCATTGTTGTATGTGGTTACCTGGGATCAAAGCCCAGCCCCTGCGCTTGCAAGGAAGATGCTGGAACTACTGCGCTAAATCCCCGGCCCCGCTTTTTTTTGTTGTTGTTGTTTTAAGACAAGATCTCTCTATGTAGTGTAGCCCAGGCTGGTGAGGAAGTTGGAGTGGTCCTCCTGCCTCAGCCTCCTGGGTGCTGGGATTACAGGGGTGTATCACCACTTCTGGCCGGGATCTTTAATTTCTTATAGAGACTTTTTATGGCTTTCAGTAGCTTGAGGTTTTTTGCCCCTTTAACTTTACTGCTAAGTGTTTTTTTTGGATACAATTTTATTTTCTTTTATTTTTTGCAGTGCTGGGGATTGAACCAGTGGATTTCCATGTACTAAGGAAGTATTCTACCACTAAGCTACATCCCCAGCCCTTGACCCTATTTTAAGTGGAATTATTTTCTTGGTTTTCATATTGCATCATTCATGTTAGTATAAAAAAACTCTTTGATTTTTATGTGTTGATTTTGTACCCTGCTACTTTGCAGAATTTTTTTTTTTATTTAACTGTTGTGTGTGTATCAAGCTCTTAGGGTTGTCTACAAGTAGGTTTATGTCCACAAAAGAGATCTTTTTACTGCTTCCCCTCTAGTTTGGATGCCTTTTCTTTCTTTTTCATACCTCATTTGTTCTCACTGAAACCCCCAGTGCTGTGCCGAATAGAAGTGTTGAAAGTGGCGCGGCGTCTTGCTCTCGGTCTTGGTGAGCAGGCCTCACTGTGGAGCAGGGTGTTAGTGTGGGCTTTCACAGTGTCTGCCAGCAGCTGCCTTGTATTCCGCTGCGGCCTCAGTACTCTTACCTCGGTGTTCCCATTAAGAGAGAACGCACATGAAGTCTGCCCTCAGCCACCTCTGCCCCAAGTCCCTCTCTCCTCCTTTCTCTGTCTTGGCCACTTCATCTCCCTAATCTCTTGATCCAGCACAGGGTCCTCATGCACTGTCCTGCCCAGGTCTCTTGTCCTGCCTTGTGCCCATCTCCAGCCTTGGTGGCCCAACTCCGCCTCCATCACGGGCTCCAAGCCATGCAGCTGTCATCCCACCTCAGGTGTGGCCTCCCTGGCCTTTGGCAGCAGCAGCGTGTCTGGGGCCCTTGTTCACGAGGCCGACTCCTCACGTCCTGCACAGAGTGCAGGTGTAAAGTATGGCTACTGTGGCCCTACTCAAAGACTATGACAGCTACACTGCAGGCCACAGGTCCCTCGGCAGGTTCTATCTGTTTCTCCAGCTCCTCTTACACACTCCACATAAAACTGTGCCTTGTCCACACACCTCTGGGAGTGGGTGCATGTGCCTTGGGCTATATTTGTCCTAAGCAGCACTCTCCTCCGCCGTACACCAGACCATCCTGTTTCTCCTCATGCTTCTCACCTCCATGGAGGCTCCACTACCGCCAGAAATGCAGGCCTCATTCCTTTTTTGTTTTTTTTTTTTTAATTTTGAGACAAGGTCTCACTCGCCTAGGCTGGTCTTGAACTCATTGTGAGTCCAAGTTGGCTCAAACTCACAGTGAACCTCTTGCCTCAGCTTCCTGGACACTGGGATTACAGATGTATGCCACTGTGCCTAGCTAGAAATGTGGACCTCACTCTTGGTGTGACCTTTCCTTGTCCTGTGTACCCCTCAGTCCTCACTACCCAGGCCTTCACCTGCCCTCTTGAGACAGAGACTGTGGCTTCCTCACTGAGTAGCTTTCACTTGCCCCTTTTGCCCCTTCTGTACCAGTCAGTGCTCTAACAGCCGTCTGGTTGCAGCATTTTCTTACAAACTAGAGCTGTAGCCAGGCATGGTCTAGCACTCTGGGGGCTGAAGCAGGAAGATTGCTGCAATTTCGAGGCCAGCCTGGACTATCAACCAAGACCCTGACTCAAACCAAAACCAAAACCAAATTAAAAAAAAAAATCCACAACTAAAAAGCCAGAATCTCTGATCGGAGGTACACTGTCATCTCTCCAGCTCCGTGCCTCCCTCTCGCCTTCTGACTTGGTTTTCCCTCTGGTTCCACTGCACACACTTCCTGCAATCCAGAGGTAGCTCTCATGTCCTCGTCCTGAAAAGGCCTTCCTGGTCCCCAGACCAGACTGTGTCCCAGGCCACAGTGAGCAGCCCAGCAGCATCCTGTGTGCCTCCTGCAGGAGAAGATGCTGGACATCTACTGGCTGCTGCGCATCTGCCTGCGGACCATCGAGCACGGGGACCGCACGGGCTCCCTCTTCGCCTTCATGCCTGAGTTCTACCTGAGTGTGGCCATCAACAGCTACAGTGCTCTCAAGAATTATTTTGGCCCAGTGCACAGCATGGAGGAGCTCCCAGGTGACAGGGCTATTCCAGCCTGCAGGGAGTGTGACCCGCAGCAGCCTTGGTCCCAGCTGCCTGTGACGTAGCCCCTCACATCAGTGTGGGAAGGATGTGCCTGCTGCTGCTGTACGCTGCCCCGGAACCTGCAGGGTGGAACCAGCAGCTCCTCAGTGCTGGGAAAATGGGGTGGGGGCCCCTGGCTTTCATTTCCTTATTGGTACTGCTGAACAGTTGCTGTTGTCCGACAGTCAGCCTGCCCCTTGTTGTGTCACCCTGGCACCAGTCATGGAGCATGGCAGTGGGTGAAGGGCACAGTGATTTATTTTTTACATCACAGCACGGGTGGGGCCCTGCTGGGAGCAGGCAGGCGCCTACAAATAAGTGGTTACAGATTTCAGTTGGCCCTGGTGGTTTATGTCTGTATCAAGCCCCACCTGTCCCTGCCTTTCCCAGCCCCAAACCTCAGCACAGGGCTCGTGTACAAAGACAGCACTGTGGGTATCAAAGCCATCAAGTGTGTGCACTGAGATAGGTTTGAGCCTGGGTTGGGTCTCTTGCCAGGGCCTGCCTTCCCCCCCGGAATAAGGCTATGCCTTTGCCCTTCCCCACCTGCCACTGTCTTGCTCAATGACCCAGGTGCTAACCTGTGTTCATACTGGCCCCTGGAGCCAGCCCTGGATTCTGCTTCTTAAGTCTGCAATTCAGACTTAAGAATTGCACCCAGGGCCACCAGGGCTCACTGCCCACTCTTGCAGGCTACGAGGAGACCCTGACCCGCCTGGCTGCCATCCTTGCCAAACATTTTGCTGACACACGCATCGTGGGTACTGGTAAGGTGCCCTGAGAGGGCCCTTAAGGGATGGGCTGGGGTGGCCCCTCTGGTGGCCGAGTGGGTTTGGGGTGCCTACCTGCTTAGGCATGGCCTGTCTCTGCAGACATTCGAGACTCGCTCATGCAGGCCCTGGCCAGCTATGTGTGTTACCCACACTCCCTGCGGGCTGTGGAGCGGATCCCTGAGGAGCAGTAAGTAGGGATGGGCCAGGGGCATGAATCCTCCCTTGTCCAGCACCATGCCCAGCCTCACCTTCACCGGTGTCCACCACCCTTCACCTTCACAGGCGTATTGCCATGGTGAGGAATCTCCTGGCACCCTATGAGCAGCGGCCCTGGGCCCAGACCAACTGGATCCTAGTGCGGTTGTGGAGGGTAAGCCTGACCCAGGGGTGGGGCCAGCTGCAGGTAGAGGTTGTGCTGCTGCACTGACCCCTGCTGGCCCCACCCCCAGGGCTGTGGGTTCGGGTACCGCTATACACGGCTGCCGCATCTGCTGAAAACCAAACCTGACGATGCCAATTTGCCCAGCCTCCAGAGTGAGTATCTGGGTGGCAGGCCCTGCAGGCAAACTGGTAGCCTTTTCCTGTCACCCTGGGTTCTTCACCCTCCTTTCAACCCTTCTAGACTTGTGGTGGGTTCCAGACTCTATGCTTGTAGCCAACTTTCATTTCTCGGCTTGCTCCCAGCCCAAGGACACTCTGAGACTGCTCCCTCTTGCTCTGTTGTTCCATGTGGCCCCTTTGGACTTGATATTCTGCAAGGGCCATGGTAAAAAGATGCCACATTTTCCCAGGGTGCTGGAAGCTCATACTTGGTCACTTGCCCAGCATGCCAGCTCTCTGGCTCCTGTCCTTGTCCCATTACTGTCCTGCTCCTGCTTTGTTATTTATGGGAGCCAGATCTGGGGCTTGGCTTAGACCCCTGAATCAAGAGTGCATAGAGCCAGGAATGGTGGCACACGGCTGTAATTTAAGCATTGAGGAGGATGAGGGAGGAGGATTGCTGTGAGTTTGAGGCCAGCCTGGGTATATAGTGAGTTCGAGGCCAGTATGAACTATGTACTGAGCCTGCTATCTCCAAAAACCAAAAAAAGAAGAGCACACGGTAGTGGTGGCCAGAACTCCTGAAGGTGGAGCTTCCTGGAGTAGGGAACATTTTCCAGGGGGGAAGAGGCTGTGTGTGCCCACTCTTCTGGGTCCAGCAGACTTCCACGTGCCTGAGCACTTTCTCCTGGTAGCAAGCCTGCCCATGCTGCTCTCACCGTGCCCGTGCAGTGTGTCTCTGGAGAAACCAGGTGTCCTCTGCAGAGTCACAGCAAGTCCTTGCCGTATGCTCTTGTCCTATCTCAAGGGCAGAACTGGTATGTGAGGAGAGAGCAGTGAGGCCAGACACCGTCCTGTGGCTGCAGGAACTATTGATTAGCATCAAGGAGGGAAGGGAGGGAGGCTGTGCCAGCTGCAACCGAGAGCTCTTGTTACTGCTGCCAGCCAGCCAGACTTGGCGCCCACCACCTCATCCATCCATCAAGGCCAGGCCAAGGGCAGTGGGATTGTAGAGGACGACAGGGCACACAGTGGGCTCTTGGAGAAGCTGGCTTTGATTCCAGTGAGTGCCTGACCATGTCTGATGGGCATGTGAGTCAGAACTTGTTGGGAAAGGCTGCAACTATACAGCTACTCTAGGCCTGGGGGTGGTGTGGCATGGGGGCTAGAGAAGCCCAAAGCTTGGGGCTCACCCAGCAGAGGGGGGAGAGGAAGCCCGGAGCCACCAAGCAGTACCATGCCCTGTCCTCTTGCCTTCTGATCTGAGTGCCCCAGGGAGAGAACATGCAGCCAGGGCTGCTGCCCTGGAGTCCCTGTAATGCTCCCTTCCCGTCCCCGGCAGAGCCCTGTCCCTCCACCCTGCTGCAGCAGCACATGGCAGACTTGCTGCGGCAGGGTCCTGATGTGGCACCCAGCTTCCTCAACAGCGTTCTGAATCAGCTCAACTGGGCCTTCTCTGAGTTCATCGGCATGATCCAGGAGGTGGGCCGGGGCAGAGGGCCTGGGTGCCTGGGCTCGTTCGGGGCCAGGAGATGGCCCTGGGGCGCAGCGGACCTCTGACTGCTGCCTGCCCACTTTCTGGTGCTTCAGATTCAGCAGGCTGCTGAGCGCCTGGAGCGAAACTTTGTAGATAGCAGGCAGCTCAAGGTGTGCGCCACCTGCTTTGACCTCTCAGTCAGCCTGCTGCGCGTCCTAGAAATGACCATCACACTGGTGCCTGAGATATTCCTTGACTGGACCCGGCCTACCTCTGAGATGCTGCTGCGGCGTCTTGCACAGGTGTGTGCACCTGACAGGGAGGGCGGGCCCTGGAGACCTCACTGGCGAGCTCGCTTGTCCCACCAAGACTCCTGCCTTTGCAGCTGCTGAATCAGGTGCTGAACCGGGTGACAGCTGAGAGGAACCTGTTTGACCGTGTAGTTACCCTGCGGCTTCCTGGTAAGATCCTAGATGCCTCACACCCCAGCCACAGCAGAGGCCGTGGTTTCTCCCAGGGTGGTCAGGCATAGTACCCCAACCTCATTCCCCCTCAGTAGGGAGGACAGTGGGAAGCATGGCTAGCATCTGGCCTCTGCTGAGGCAGTGTGTGTGTGGTTTATCTCCCTCCGTCCTCCCCCTAGGCCTGGAGAGTGTGGACCACTACCCCATCCTGGTGGCAGTAACAGGCATCCTGGTACGGCTCCTGGTGCACGGTCCAGCCTCAGAGTGAGTGCTGGGGATTGTGAGCCCCAGTGGTGCTGGGGGCTTCTTGTGAGAAGGTGGGCAGGACCTCGGTGAGCTTCAGTCTCGCCTTGAAAATGGACCTCAGTAGGTAGAAGGAAGGTGGAGGGATGTGACCTGCCGGAGAGGGGGCAGTGGCAGCTGATCTAGGGGGAAAACTCGGGGCAGCAGGATGGGGTTCCCTGACTTACAGCTGTGCCTCTGGGTGGGAACTGGGGACAGGGCAACGCTGCCGAATCAAGCTGAGCACACACTGCCTTTATTAGGAAAGTCCATCACAATCAGGGTGGACAGCCACGGGATTCCCACCTCAGCCCCACCCCGCTGGAAGGGTTCCCAGACCCCCTTCCCTCCCCACCGCGCTGGGAGTGGTGAGATGCACACAAAGCCAGGGCCCCACCTCAGCCATTAGGCTGAGACCATTGCCAGCCCTTAAGAGGCTTTTTCCTTGAGAGACAGCGAGTTCCGGCTGGGCCCTCCTGGCTTGGCCTGCTCACCAGGCTCTTTACCCCTGTGCTGAGAGCCCCTGGAATGAGTTCTGCCTGCAGAGTGACTGCTGGGTCCCTCTGGCTGGAGAGAGCCGAGCCATTCTGCCTGGGACTCAGCGCCCTGGGGTCTCTTGAGACTGATGGTTGAAGCTTTCAGAGTTGGATGCTGGTTGACGGAGGGCATTCTGTTTCACTAAAGGGAAGGAGGGAGGGTTTATTTTCTTTTCTGCTGCCTCCTCTCCTGAGTCAGGGAATGAATCTGACTGCTCCTCCCTTTCCTCTGTGGGCTCATACTTTCCTGAACTTCTCGAATACACCTTAAAAACAAGGGGTCTTTCATTTGGACTTGGTATCTGATCCTCAGGGAACATTTGGGCTTAGGAGGTCCCTGGGAAAGCAGGCACTATCAGGCCCTAGGGCCGTGGAGTCCCGTGCTAGGCAGCGCAGAAGGCAAGTTAGGGACCCCAACTCTACAGGTTTGCAGGGGCCATGGGTTCAGGTTAAGGCCCACACAGGGGCTGTGGGACCAGTTTCAAGGCTTCCCACCAGCATCTGGCACAGCAGCAGGGAGCAGGACAAGCAGGAGGAGGGCTGGGGGTGGGCCTTGGGCAGCCTAGGTCGTTATGAACCCCTCTGAGCCCGTGGAGCTGGCAGACTCAGAGCCAGCCTTAAATGGCAGGCCTGAAAGGTTGCAGAGATCGAAGTCCTCTGCAACTGCCAGCTGCACGCGCCCATTGAGGCCCCTCCTGCTGGGCTCCAGGAAGACCACATGCTTGTGGACGCTGGCCTTGCGGCTAGGTGCATCTGGGGGTGTGGTGCTCAGCACAGAGGACTGTGCACTCAGCTCCTGGAGCGGGCTGGGTGCTCGGGGCCAGCGGCAGCCACAACAGGGCCGGCGGCGGCAGCAACCATGGCAGGGTGGCGCAAACAGGTAAAGCAGCACGAGCACCAGTCCTACTGCACAGCCTAGCAGCGTGGTGAAGCCAGTGTTGAAAGCCTCAGGCTCCACATGTGGAAAGTGCACACTGACATTGTATTCAAGCGTCTGGTTGTGGTGCAGGCGGGGCCCAGTAGCCAGGCACACAAAGATGCCTGCATGCTGCATTTCAACAGTGCTGATGGCTAAGCTGCCATCTGCCAGAACTGTGATGCTGCCATCCCGGGATCCTGGCGCCAGGAGCAGCTCGTGCTGCGGTGAGACCCAGGCGATGCTCGCGGCTGGGGCACTGGTGTTGCAGTAGAGCCTCAGGAACCCACCCACCTGTGCCTGTAGCTGCACCTCAGGTTGCTCCAGACCCACATCTGGGGCTGCTGAGCAGTTCTCGAAGATGCGACTGTGCTCGAAGAAGCGCACACCAGAGGAATGCACCTTGAAGGCCAGACACGTATATTCTTGGGCAAAATCACGCACAGCCTTCAGGCCTCGCTGGTGCCAGCGCTGCAGCAGGTGGTAGAGGTGACAGTTACAGGGCAATGGGTTGTTGTGCAAGTAGAGTCCATTCTTGAGGAAGGCGGGCAGAGTGGCCAGCTCGTAGGCGGAGATAACTCTCAGCCAGTTGGAAGAGAGATCCAGAGTACGCAGGTGAGTTGTGCCCAGGCCGTGCAGGTGGTTGAAAGAGAAGGAAGTGAGTTTGTTGTAGCCCAGGTAGAGGCGGCGAAGTGCTCTCAGGCTGTGGAAAGCGTGCTGGTCCAAGTGTGTCAGGCGATTGTTAAACAGAAGCAGCATCTCCAGTGCTTCTAGTCCATCGAGGTCATGGCGGCCAAGCACCCGCAACGCATTAGCCGACAGGTCGAGCAGCCTCAAGCCACTGGCGTTGCTAAAGGTGCCACGACCCAGTGCATCCAGCTCATTGTGGCTCAGGTGCAGGGTGCGTAGCCGGAAGAGGGGTGCTAGCCAGCCAGGGCGGAGGTGCCGGATGGCGTTGTGGCTCAGATCGAGGTCTTCAGCAGCCGCGGGTAGTGTGGCCGGCACGTCCTGCAATCCGAGGCCCGCACAGCTTAGCAGATCTGCAGCGCAGACGCATTTGTAAGGACAGTTGTGGAGCCCTGGGGGCGGAAGTCCCTCGGAGTCCGGGGTGCCCGACCCGAAGCACAGCATGCACAGCAGTGTGCCTGGCAGCACCGGCCAGACCATGGCAGCGACTCCGGGATGGGATAGGTCAGCTCTGTTCAGGTCGCCGCTCCGCTCCGGGACTCACCCCCTTCTGCTTGGCATCAACATACTGAATGCCTGGTAGCCCATGGAGAAGGTACAACGCTGGGCCCGCCTCACACGGCCCACAGCTGGTTTGCAGATTATGAGGTGAGGCCGCCCTCCGCTCTGCACTCCTCTTGCTTCCCTAGCTTTCTGGAGCTCGGTCCTGGTCGGCTTCTAAATATTCGCTAGAAAGTGACCACGCAGAAGGCGGGGCCCTGCTTTCCCATTGGCTCCTGCCGCGAGGGGCGGGGAAGCTGCATTCCCTGGAGTTAGACCCGGCATGGCCACCAGAGGCTGCCCTTGGCCTGTGGCCTTTACTCTCCGGAAGAGTAAAAGGGAAAGTGGAGACAGTGTTTCTATGCCGCTGTATCAGATGAAGTTATTGCTTGATGTTAAAGTGGTAACTTGGCTGTGTAGGACCTCACTAGGATCTAGGATTTAAGGGTTGGCAAACAGCAGGGTGACGGAAAGGATGAAGGCGCAAAAATGTAAGGTCTGGATTGCCTCAGCTTGCTTAGAGATTATCTTCCAACAGGCTTGCTCTTTCTCAACACTTACACATTCTCCCTACCTAGGACAGAGCGAGCCACATCAGTGCTCCTGGCTGACCCCTGCTTCCAGCTCCGCTCCATATGCTATCTCCTGGGGCAGCCGGAGCCACCAGTACCTGGGACTGCCCTGCCTGCCCCAGACCGGAAGCGCTTCTCTCTGCAGAGCTGTAAGTGAGGTGGGGGTGGGGGTGTCGAACAGATCTGGGACTGCTGTTCTCAAGAAAACCAAAGACTGGAAATACCGAAGAGACACCAGGCTCTAGGGCCACACTGGGCCTGACACCACCTCCCACTCACCCAGACTCAGATTATATCAGCACTGAAGAGCTTGCCCAGGTGGAGCGGATGCTGGCTCATCTGACCTCTGCATCTGCTCAGGCAGCAGCTGCGTCCCTGGTGAGTGGGCCCATAGCACACAGGTCCATGCCATGCGAATCTGCCCATCCCGTCTGTCCCAACCCCAGCCCAACCTCCATCTTCCTCCCTTAGCCCACCAGCGAGGAGGACCTCTGCCCAATCTGCTACGCCCATCCCATCTCTGCTGTGTTCCAGCCCTGTGGTCACAAATCTTGCAAGTAAGTGGGCCTTGCAGGTTTAAGGGAGGGGCATTAAAGAGACGCAGAGTGTCCTCATCTCCTTCCGTTGTAGAGCCTGCATCAACCAGCACCTGATGAACAACAAAGATTGCTTCTTCTGCAAAGCCACCATTGTGTCTGTAGAGGACTGGGACAAGGTAGCAAATACAGGCACCACCTCCTCAGCCACCTAGGCGTGCCTAACCCATGGCGGCACCATCCCAGAACCTCCACCCTTGAATCCATACCCAGGCTGAGCCCTATTTATGAGCTCCCTCTGCCCTGTCACCTGTCACCTGTCGCCACCGCCTCCACCCCCACCACGAGCAGTCTCTCCCCTGCCTGTAGCCTTGTTGATGAGCGCCCAGCCATGATCCTAATTATGCCTGTGCTTGACTTTCAGTCAGGGCTATAGTGAACATTAAATTATTATTGCATACAACCCTGGCCATAGCCCTTCTTGAAGGAGTGGGGTTTAGGGGGTGTGTCCAGCAGGGATGCTGCCGGCTTTTAGGTCCACATGAGAAGGCAGGTATCCTGATAGACTTTCAGCCTTGTCTACCCCTCCTCAGGTAAATGCACCAAGTCCAGGGCCTCCTGATGTGTCAGCCCAGTGCTCCTTCTGCTGATGGGAAAATGAGGGCTTCGCCAGCCCCACGCAGCCCCTCACATGATGATGCGAGGCTCTGGCACCGATTCACCAATTGACTTGTGGGGCAGCACACTGGCTCCATTGAGGTAGAGTTCGTCATTAACGATGACGTCTTCGCCCAGAACTGTTACATTCTCCATGCGCACCTGTGGGGTAGGAGACCTCCTCAGTGTGGCAGAAGCCTTCTCGCACCTCCCCCCACAGCCCAGCCCACAGGCTCACCCACTGGCCCACACGGCAGCGCCAGCCCACAATGCATGACTCAAGCCAGGAGTGGGAGCAGATGTGGGCATCCCGCAGCACTGTGCACCGTCGGATGCACACGCCGTCTTCTACCACCACACCGGGACCCAGGCTCACATTGGGGCCAATGCTGCAATTCTGGCCAATACGGGCACTTGGATCCTGAGAGTGAGGGGGAAAACACAAGTGGGCCATTTGTCTCCCAAGGCCAAGGGGACTGATGATGGGTTGGTTGACAGTCTCACCACAAGCACATTGCCCACAGTGCCAGGACCTGAGTATAGTCGCTCAGGCTGCTTCTGCCTCAGTGACTGCAGGAAAAGGCACATGCCAGTGAGGAAATCCTTGGGCTGTCCAATGTCCATCCAGAAGCCTATAGGAAGGGATGCATCAGGGGGCTCAGCCCAGCCACAGACCACCCCCTCCCTGCGGCCTCTCTGCCTCACCCTGCAGCTCCATGGCATATAGCTGCCCCTCCTTGGCCATTACAGGGAAGATCTCCTTCTCAATGGATGTAGGTTGCAGCTGTGGGAGTGGGCAGCTTGTGAGCAGGGTCATGGCAGTGGTCATCCCACCCTAGACCACCTAGCAGCCATCTCCCACACACCTGGATTCGTTGCAGCACTGCAGGGCTCAGGATGTATATTCCTGCATTGATCTTATTGGACACAAATACCTGTGGCTTCTCCACAAATCGGTGAATACGACCTGTGTCCGCCTCACATACCACCACACCATACTTCGAAGGCTCCTCCACCTTTGTCACCTGAATACAGGAAGATCTCAGGCCTAGCTAGCCCAGTGTTCCTGAGCCTTGATACACATGCTGTCCCAAGTCTTGGGGACTCTGCCCCAGAAACTTAAAAGACGTACTGTGTACTGCAGTTCTGCATTTGTAACATAAGGGGATGGTTCATGGTTAGGGGTTCGGGGAGGCTGTTCAGAGGAGTAGGAATGTCAAAGTTCTTACCAAGATGGAGCCTTCCTGACCATGGTGCCGATGGAACTGCACCATGGCTTGGAAGGGGAAATCACAGGTCACATCACTGTTGAGGACGAAGAAAGGGTCTGTAGTCTCAGTGAGCAGGTCACGGGCTAGTGCTAGAGGCCCAGCTGGGGAAAGGGGGCACGCCACCACTTTGTAAGGGTCCAAGTCACCAGGCCCCACCCAGGCTGGGTCAAAGTCTTTTCCTGTCTCCAACCCTACCAAAGCACTTTCTTGTCTCCACTGACCTGTTCCCAAAGGTTCCTCTTCATGAGACATGGAAATTCGGATTCCCAACTGGAAGGGAGAAGCCACCGCATCAGGCTCTACCTCCAAACCAGGAAGTTGAGCAGGGACCAAGGGAAAGGCCTGAGTCCGTGTCTCACCCTCTGTTCCTGGGCCTTCATTTCTTTTTCTAGCACTTGAGACATGTAGCTCACGGCCAGGATCACGTGGTTCACGCCTGCCTGGACAGAACAACGCAGGCCATAGACCCTCTCAGCCGCGAAGTGCTCGCTTCCAAATGCTAGGCGTCTCCCATCTCTGAAGGTCAGACCCCGGAACTTACCGCGGCAAGCGCCTCCACTTGGTGTAGCAAAATGGGTTTGTTGCAAAAGTCCACCAGTGGCTTCGGGATGCTCAGTGTCAGTGGCCGCAACCGTGTCCCATAACCGCCCACTAAGATCAGTGCCTTCATCCTGCCTGCGAGCGTCGGGAGTGCTGGCCCCCTAGCACCCTAGCGACCCTGTGGCACACTTCCACCGCTGTGCTTTGTATCCAAGCCCCTCACCAGCCAAATTAGCCCACTTAGGCTTCCAGCTCGTCCCCGCGTCTGTCCTAACGCCCCAGGCAGGTAAGTGACGTGGGACAGCAGGCGTAGGGCCGGGAACGCTCAGATAGAGGCGTGGCCACGGTGAGCCAATAGGCTGTCGCCTACGTGGCACGACAGCTAGCGTCGCAACGCCGGGTGCGGCGCTGCGGCGGACGTAGCCAATGAGCGCCCGAGCGCGTCAGGGTGCTATGGTAACTCGGACAGAACCCGCGGGTCAGCTGCCCATTGGTAGATCCAAAGGTAGACCTGGCGCCAAGAGCTAGGCGAGCTTCTCTACGGGGGCTGGGTCGGTGGAGAGACAGGAACTTCCCGCGCAACCGCTTCCGCACCGACCTAGAAATAGGGTGGGAGGAGGGGCCTACGACGGCAGGTAATAGCCAGCCATAGCGGTTCCTCTGGAAGCTATGCGATTTCCTCCAAAGACTCAAGACAAATTTCGTTGCTAGCGGCTTTATTTTGACAAACGCGACCTCAGACACAAGCAAGGTGGGTAGCGTTGGGTGTACAGAAGGGTGGGCTCGGCGGGAGCACCCCCTCCCCTACACAAGATCTGGAGAAAAGGAAACCTCCCCGAGGCGCAACCAGAGCCACTTGTCTCGTCCTAATGGGAGCAGGCCTCCGATGGTGTGGACAGGTTTAGCTTCCGGAAAGACGTGTAGGCTCCCAGAATGCGAGGTTTTAACATTTACCCGAGAAGCAAAGGAACTAGGTCCTTCCCAGCAGTCTCCGTATTTTTCTCATTTTTGAATCAGCACAAACATAACCAAATAGTACAGCTGCAAAGTTCAAAGCAATCTGCATCTAGGAAACGTGCACATAGCCAGGTATGAGCATGAGTAGCGGCTACTGATCTACCCTAGCCCTGGCCCTTGGTGGGAATCACACCCATTGCACAGGCCCAGACAAGGAGGGGCGGGTCCCTGGCAAACTGCAACCTAGTCCCCTTCCTCTAGAGCACCAGGCGCCCCGTACCACTCCCACCTCCCCAGCCAGGGTCAGCTTGCCCAGGGAAGTATTAGAGAGAGAGGCGACCTAAACACCATGATCCCATTTTTGCACTTTGGTCCCAATTTGGGGCTAGGAAGACAGGGGCCCGCCAAGGGTCAGGGCTTTGTAGCCTGGGACAGAGAAAAAGCAGGGCAGCACGTGTGCACACACTCACCACCAGCCTTCAGCGATGAGGGCTGGGTCTCCAAAGTGCTGAAAAGGAGCCCTGTGCTGGGGCCACAGCAAGTCTCTGCTCTTCCACTCTTCTTAGTGCTAAGAGAGCGCAGATTACAAGTGGATTTTACAGTGGACCTTCCCTGCGGCAAGGGGTGTCTGCTCCCGCATCTGGGAACTGGGGAGGCACAGTATCCCTAGGCAGTATCAGATGGCCCCAAACCCAACTTCTTACCTACAAACTACCCTGCCAGGGAAGGCTGTCTACACAAATGGAGGGCGACTGCCTTCACGACGAAAGCCACAGAATGGGAGAGGGAAGATGGTTGTTACTGACCAGAAATAGGCAAAGCTGCACCTCTCAGCCCCAAGGACCTGCCCACCACTGGCCCCAGCCAGTCACAGGGCTGAGAGAGGTGGGCTCTAGCAAGGAACCCATTTCAGAGGGAAATCAGTCTATCAGTTACCAAGGCCTCTCAGACAGGCTAACTTTTAAAGCCAAAATAGGGACATGTCAGAAGTGGCAATGACAGTTGCCCTATGCTTGGATGAGAGGGGCTAACCTTGGCAATGGCTGAGTGCACAATCACCTGCTGGCCACTTGTGTTAGAGGCAGCAAGTCTTCATGCCATTAAGGGCTAGCAGCAAAAATCACTAAAACAATGAGCCTTCACTGCCTACTGTCAGTGTCAAGGGCCACATGGCAGGCCCACAGGAAAGGGCACTGGACTAGCAGAGAAACACTACTTACATTCTGCTACTTGATCTTTTTTTTTTTTTTTTTAAGGCAGCACCTGCTACAGAAGGGCAAAAGCTCACCTCAGAAATAAGAAAGAATATTTTGCTAAAGACAGCATGAAATAAATCAGTATGTACTAACAAGCAAGGCTACACCCTAGGGGAAGTATCCCCATGAAACAGGGCTGGCAGGTGGACATATGGACAAACTAACAGACCCCAGGGTTAATCAGACAAAGCTCTCATTAGCAGAATCTGGGCACCTGCACCCAGGGTCCAATGTCCCTAAAAGCAGACAACCTTCAAGTTCTCCCTCCAGCCCCAGGGCCTAGCATGCCTCACAATGGGCCGCCTGCCTTGAGCTTGGCTTGGGAAAGTGCAAGACCCTGAGCAGACCGCAGCCCTTGAGCCCTGAAGGATCGCCCATCCAGAGGCAACACAGCTGCCCAATCTAGAGGAAGACTCCCATCCACAGCATGAGAACTGCAAATACTTTCTGGAACACAGGCCCTGAGGCCTATTGGGCTCCACAGTCCTGCCAGCTTCAGTGAGGCAGGAGGGGAAGCCTCCTTAGGCAAGGGATCTCAGTGAGAGGCTGGCTGGGATCGTGGGTAGAGGGGGAACTATTCACATGCCAATGAGTGACCAGGGAAACAGAACCTGCTCCCTGCCATGAGCTAGCTTCATGAACCTAGACCCATGTCAAAATCAGACCCAAGAAAGACAGGCCCGGCTGTGTGCAATCAGTAGATACTGACACTCATAGAACAAGACTGAAAAGCCCCCAAGAGATGGGCACCCAAGCCTCTACCTCTGAGAAACAAGGGATGAGTGGGCATGGAAGGACCCTGTCCCAGGCAAGGGATTTACCCCACAATTAGCAGGACCCTGCAGCCACAGATCTAGGCAGGTCTAGGCAAGAGAAAACAAAGTCCAAGGGTACCCCGACTCTGCTGCCAAGCCCACCAGGGGCACCTCTTCCTTCCTTAGTCAGCCTGGACACCACAGTCAGAGCCATAAAGCTAAGAAGCCTGGCTAAGAGAGCGTATGTTCTGCTCTCCTTCACTTTATATATATATATATATATATAGATTCCAGGCTACAACTAAAAACATTTCTTTTAGTTTACACCAAAGAGAAATACAACCCTTTAAAAGTAAGTCTGTGTGTCCTCACGGCAAGTTCAGAGCAATGGTCCCTGCCTGCGGGTGGAGAGGAACGGGTACCAGGGGGCCCAGAACCGGGCCTACTGGTTCTCATCCCGCATCTGTTCCATGATGCTGATGAGATTCTCCAGGCCAAACACATAACCTCTGTCTGGCCCATCGTGCACAGTGGGGTCATCCCGGAAGCCCTTGAAGGTGCTGTGTGCAAAGTCAATCATGCGGACATCAACTTTAGGTGGACAGGAGGGGCCCGCCTCAGTGTTGATGCCACTGGGGCTAGTGCTGGGGCTGCCGGGTGATGCCACCTCAGGGATCCCCATGTCCAGGTGCTTGAGACGCAGGTCAGACCAGCACTCCTTGCCATCATAGATGACAAGCAGAGAACTGGAATAGAAACGGTAGGAGGCCTGCCGCTCCAGTACAGCTTTGAGGCCTCGCAGTTTGCTCAAGATAGGCTCAAAGAGGTCGCGTCGCAGGTCCAGCCCATTGTGCAGGTACTGATAGAGGGCATTGCGGAAGCCTTCAATGGAGAGCCCACGGCCATAATACTTGTTCCTGCAGAGGTAATGGCCCGTGTCCAGCTGGTACACCTGAAGTCACAGGAAACAAGATAAGGTGAGCACCAGGGAGTCAGATGACCTCAACAGTGCCTGGGAAAGCATCATCTAGAGGACACTGACCAAGCTGAGCCTTTTCTGCTCCTCCAACTGGAGCAGAATAAGCCATATTCACCCTCAGTTTCCCCACTATAGAGCTGCGACACCAATTCTGGGCTGCAGCAACACCGGTGGTACCGTCCTCCATACTCCTCTAACTAGGAACATACTGCCGACATTCTCGTCCCAGGGTTGAGACTGCAGGCTCTCACAGCGTTGTGTACCTGGAGTTCAGATCAAGGTCAAGAAGTAAGGACAGGAGTCCTCAGGGATCACACTTGCAAGGATGTACTCCTGACCCTGTCGGAGACTCACCCTCTTGAAAGATATTCCAAACAGTGCAGCCAGAAGGACAAGCAACCTAAAACACACAGGTGGCAGTAACTAGGCTGGACCAGTGGTGACTCACCTGCATGCCACAGACCCTGACCCCCAGAGTGGCAGATGTGCTCTGCTCACACTTCCTCATCTGCCGGGCAGCCTTCTCAGCTGATGCATCATCCCCGTGCTGCCGGGTACCCATCTTCAGATCCAGTACACAGGGGTACTTGAAATGGTGAACCACATTTTCAAGCAGGAGGAATTCTTGGCCAGGGTCAAGAAGAATCACAGCCACATGTGCCGTCAGTCCCACCCACGAAAGTACAACAAAGGTATCCCAGAAAAAGGTGCATTTTAGTCTAGTGTAAACCTCACAAACTCAAACTTCTAGCTTATTATTTCCTAACAAAAAAAATGTTTATAACAAAACACGTCACATAAAATTTGCCATTCTGGCCATTTCTAAATGTATTCGGTGGCAGAGTATATTTACATTGTTGCAGAATCATCACCACCATCCACCTCCGAATTTTGTCTTCCCGAAGTGAAACTTTGTACCCATTAAACAGTAACTCCTGGGGAATGCAGCTCAGAGGCTCCACACCTGCCTGGCAATCACAAGGTCCTCAGTTTGATCCCTGGTATTGACCAAAAGCAGAAATAATTACAATCTAGGGCCGGGGATTTAGCTCAGCGGTACCGTCCCTACCTCACAAACACAAAGTCCTGAGTTCAATCCCTGATAATTGTGGAAAACACAAAAAACAGTACCATTCCCCATCTCCCTTCCCCAGAACCTCTGAAGAGAGGTTCTACACTAGATACACTAGTTTCTATCTCTAGTTTTTCTGTTTAAGGGATCTCTATCGATGGAATTGTACATTTGTTCCTTTAAGCCTGGCTTATTTCACTTAGCAAAATATTTTCAAAGTTCATTCATGTATGGCATATATTAATTCATTCCTTTTATAAATATATACATATGTAATTTTACCTTACATATATATAGAATGTATCAATTTATTTTAAAAAATTCTTTAGATCTACCTTGCAGACAATAAATCAAAGACTGGGCACACCTGAACATATCCCAGTCACCATCAGTAAACCAAGACCCTACTCAAGCCAGCACCTCACCCAGGCCGAATAAGGATGCTATCTGTGCAGCACTACCAAAACCAGGAATTCAGATTCTTTTTTTTGGTACCAGGAATTGCACTTGGGATCTCTGTGCTTGCCAGGCAGGTGCTGCACCGCTGAGGGACCTTCTTGGCCCAGTAATTCAGATTCTAACATTCCCAAAAGGAACTGCTGGATTTCAGTATCTATCTGGGGCTGGGGGCGTACAGCTCAGTGGTGAAGTACCCAAAAAGCGTGAAGCCCTATGTTCAATGTATCCCCCCCAAAAAAAGTACTTTGTAATTTTCTCATTAAATTTATTTCAATCAGTGGATATAAACATTTCACAAAACTGTTCTACACTGTCAATTTTGTTTTGTTTTGTTTTTCGTTTTTTCAGACTGGCCTCAAACTCACAGTAATCCTCCTGCCTTACACTCCCAAGTACTGAGATTAAGGTGTACACCATCATGCCCAATAAGCTTCTGCCTTACCATATTCAAAAGGTTTAAAAAAAAAATAAGAAATGAACATAAAAGAAGGAAGAGAAATCTATGAAAAAAGGAAATGAAAACAAAGAGGGATCCCTAGAAGGAGAAGGACCTCAGTTAGGGTCTAGAGGGAGTTCTAGGAAACAGTGCTGGTACTGCTTCACTGACGGTGAAGGGAGATAAGGATACTGTAGAGCTTTCGGTCCTTGGACTCAGAGCGCATGCGGCTCAGCTGCTGCTTGTGACAGCGCAAGCTCCAGGGGTTATGGCTGATCTTCTCAGAACTCAGACCGCTGTTGCCATCTAGCATCTGGAAGGGGACATCTGAGTGGCTATGAAGCTCCATCTTCAGACTCTTTGCCTCCTGGGAGCTAAGAGGGAAGAACATACACATCACTAGGGCAAGAGCACTGGGTCAGGCTCATCACCACCCATAGACCTTGCTCACAGCTGGCCAGAAACATATGCCAATAAAAGTGAGCAAACAGCATAAATGAAAGTGAGCAAATTCTTCTTGTGTCTTGGAAAATTGGCTGGAAAACAACTGTGATAAATTACATGATAAAAGTACTACAGTATGCCCCTGGTATATGAACATTCAAGTTGTGGACTTTCATAGATACAAACGGATCTTGTATTATAAACATTCATAGATGCGAACAAATCATGAAAGCAGCTCATATGTCTGCCAGACATTGTCACAGTGTGATGGTGTATAGTACAGGTCTCAGTCAGAGCGCAGGACATGCGGAAGCAAGAGGAAAAGCAGTGGTCATGTGGGTAGGACTGCTAGGAAGTGCAAATCAGTAACTATGGAAACAAAGGTGAAAATAATTAAGAGACTGGACAGAGGTGAATAGATGGTACTGTGTCACCTTTTTAAGATAACTGTAAAAGTAAAACTTACAGTGTTTGTGTTTGGTTTTTTTATGCAATAAGTGGTACATTTGGGTCAAAGGTGTATGAGACTCACTTTGTTGGATTTACAAACAAATCCAACTTACAAACATTTTCCTTAAATCGAATGGGTTAGGTATGTTGGGGAGTTACCGTACTGTATATTCACTAGGACAAGACTGGAATAGTGTTGTTCAGGTAGTGAAGAAGCTGGACCCCTTCTATACTGTTGGCAGAAAGGTCAAATGGTGCGGCCTCTATGAAAAAGTCTGGTGTTCTTTTTTTTTTTTTGAGACAGGGTCTCGCTTTGGAGTTCAGGCTGGCCCCTGAGCTGAGCCTCAAACTCACATCACAGCAATCTTCCTGCCTCTGCCTCCCGAGAGCTGGGATTACAGGCGTGAGCCACCACACCCGGCACTGTGGTATGTGGTACTGATTGCTGCTGGGTGTGAGTGAGTCTCCACACCCAGTAATGTATACTGGTTACCGGGGATCGAACCCGGGCCCTTGCGCTTGCAAGACAGGTGCTGGAACCACTGAGCTAACCCCCTGGTCCGAAAAAGTATGGTGTTCTTTACAACCTTCCAGAGAGGCTGGTGGACACCTGTAGCTACTCAGGAGAAGAGGCAAAAAAAATTACCTGAGCTCAGGATTTGGAGGTCAGTCTTGACAATACAGTGAGACTACATCTCCCTTCAAAAAAGAAGGATATTTTACCCACATACACACACGCACACGTGCACACACAAGAAAAGAAAAGGCTGGGTTGTTTATAATCTTAGCCCTTTGGGAAGGCTGAGGAAAGAAGATCACAAATTTGAGCACAGCCTGAGCAACTTAGTGACTAGTAAGACCCTATCTCAAAACAAAAAAATTAAAAAACAGATTATAGTTCAGCGTGAACACCCTTAGCTCAACCATCAATATTAAAAAAATTAAAATGGCTATTTTATGATACAAAAATTTTAGGGCAATAAAAGTAACAAAACATGTGGTGGTACAATGTCAAACTAAATAAATACGGAGAATACAAGATGACACTATCAAAGACACAAGTATCCTACCATTATCCATAACTCCTGGAAGAGCCTAATTAATAAGATTTTTAATTTATTATTTATTTATAAGATTTTAAAAGTATATGTTGATATCAGGTTGATGAATTTTCTACCTTTGCACCAGGTCTGGTATGGGCGAAATACAATAGAAAAAAAAAGTCTATCCTGTGCAGATAAGCAGGTCCCAAGATGCTTGCGTTTCTCAAGGTTAGGCTTATGCCAATGGAAAGCGTGAAGCTATTTAAGTCGGAGAATTTTATTTCTAAAGTCAAACCACAAAGAGGTTTTGGCAGGAAGATGACTCTTATTAAAAATACCAAAGGTTCTTGGGGCCGGGGAGTTAGCTCAGTGGTTCCGGTGCCTGTCTTGCAGGCGCAGGGGCCCGGGTTCGATTCCCCGGTAACCACATAACAATACTGGGCGTGGAGACCCACAGCCAGCAGCAACCAGTACCACATACCAGTGCCGGGCGTGGTGGCTCATGCCTGTAATCCCAGCACTCGGGAGGCAGAGGCAGGAGGATTGTGATGTGAGTTTGAGGCTGAGCTCAGGGCCAGCCTGAACCACAAAGCGAGACCCTGTCTCAAAAAACCTAAAAAAAAAAAAACAAAAAACCAAAGGTTCCAACACAAAAATCTTTGCTTAAAGTAACTAGGAATGCTGTTTTTCCTACCGATAAATCCAGAAAAAGAAAAGCATATCCCTGGTGAAGCCACTGGTGCTCTGGAAACTGGACAGCGAGCTGCAGCCCCCATCACAGCCCCCGCTCCCAACTGCTAGCCTTCTTTCTGCTAACTGTGGGACAAGCCATGGACTCTGCAACATCCCCCCTACCCCTTACCCTCTTCCCCTTGCCCCCCCGGGCCAGGTAAGGGGGAGTGATGTGGTGTAAGCCTGTGGCCCTGACAGGGATCTCATCCCTTTAACTGGAACATCAGCATTTGACACCTTTGTTTTCTTCTGGGGAGCACAGTGCTGAGGCTGTAACAGATGCTGTTCTTGTGATTTTCTTTAGAAAACTATGAAGTTGACTGATTTGCCAAGTAAATCCCAACAAGTTCTCCAGTTGGAGCCCCTGCAGTATCATCCTTCAAGTGTTGTCCCTGGCCCTGGTGAAGAACGAAGCTCCATCCTGGAATGACTTAGTTCTTCCTAAATGGCCAGACAGAAGCCCAGTCTCTGCAAGTAGGCACCCACAGATCACAGCTGTGAACCTGGACACAGCAGGTCTTGTTACTTTAGAGATAGTCTTACTACGTGGTCCAGGCTGGCCTTGAATTCACACTGCTCCTGCATCACCCATGGAGGGCTGATTACAGATGTGAGCTACTACATCTGACTTCAAGATCTTGATGTTAGTTAATATTCACTGGCTTCTCACCAGATGACTCATGAAACAAATTTTGTACCTTTGCAGATACAAGAAAGCCCATCTAAAGAGCTGTGGGGAGAGAACCCTCAACTGACAGCCTTGGGGACCATTCTGTGTCCCAGTCATCAGTCAAGAGGGGAGCAAAGGAACTACACTGCAAGTGCTTCTGCAGCCTGGAGCTTCCTGGCCACAGAATGTTCAACGTGTGGAAACACTGCTTACTAAGAAGCGTCTATTATAGAGCCTTCTCCTCGCATCAGACACACAAATCTGGCCACCGACCGAGGACACGGAGACAACAGGGGGCACAACCAGCTGGAATTCTAATGGCTTTCTCTGCTTCTTGCCATGAGAAAACAGTAACTGAGAAAAATGGGACTATCCTAAGCTCTGAAAAGAGTTCTGAGAACTAATGTGGATGTGTGCTGCTGAAATGCTTTTATGTCAAGGATAAATTCTGTATTGCTGCATGTAAGAAAAATTTCAAAATTTCCAGTTGTGCTTTTTTTTGGGGGGGAGGGGACAGGGTGCCAGAGATTGAACTCAGGATCTCACGTTAGACAAGCATTCTACTACTGAGCTATATCCATATTCTGAAATTTCCATTTCTGAATCAAGCCACAGTGTCCTACTCATGAAATTTCTTTTTGAAAGAAAATGAAGCTATTTAGTAGTATAATTTTTATTACATTTTGATACAGAAAGCTCACATTAATTTTATTATTTTTTCATTCAGTAGACTTTTAGTATATTTGTTAGGTTATAAAGTATCACCACTTCCTAGCTTTTTAGAATATTTTCTTCATTCTAAAAGCAAACCTGGTCACCATTAGTACCCTGAGCCCTAACCACAAACAGAGACCAAGTATTAAGCTGCTTTTTCTATCTATGGCTTTGGCTATTCTAACTACTTTATCCAAAAGAATCATACAGCTTGCAGTCTTTCATATCTGACTTCTTTCACTTAAAAGTTTTTTAGATTTTTATGTGTTGTAGATTCCTTTTTATGACAATAATATTTCATGGTGTGGGTATATTTCATTTTATTTATGCACTCACCAGGTGATGGATACATTCTGGCTATCAGGAATGATGCTAAGAATGTTTGTGTACAAGTTTTGTGTGGATGTGTCTTCAATTCTAGTGGATACCTATCTAGGAATTACTAGGTTTCACTTTTTGAAGAACTGCCAAATTGTTTCCACAATCACTACACCGATTTATATTTACCAGCAAGACAGGAGGATTCCTATCCCTATATTCTTTTTTTTTTTTTTTTAATTTTTTGAGACAGGGACTCGCTTTGTGGTTCAGGCTGGCCCTGAGTTCAGCCTCAAACTCACATCACAGCAATCCTCCTGCCTCTGCCTCCCGAGTGCTGGGATTACAGGCGTGAGCCACCACACCCGGCACTGTGGTATGTGGTACTGGTTGCTGCTGGGCCATGGCCAGTATTGTATGTGGTTACTGGGGACTGAACCCGAGTCCTTGCACTTGCAAGACAGGTGCCGGAACCACTGAGCTAACTCCCCGGCCCCCTATCTCTATATTCTTGTCACTACTTCCATTGCCATTTGATTAGATTCGTTGTAGTGGGAGCTCAAATTAATTTTTACAAGAAACATCAAAGGAATTCTTTCTTCTTCTTGTGGCTGTTTTTCTGTACTGAAGGTCACACCTAGGGCCTTTGGATAGAGCTACCTTCCCAGCCCTTTTGTTGTTGTTTTTTGAGACAGGATCTCACTAAATCACCCAGGTTGGGCAAACTTGCACTCCTCAGAGCTGTCTTCCAAAAGCTGGGATAATAGGCATATACCACCACACTCTGTTGGTGTAATTCTTCTTTCTTTTGAGACAGGGTCTCACTCTGTAGTTTAGACTGGCCTTGAATTCATTATGTAGCCCAGGCTGGCCTCGAACTCATAGCAACCCTCCTGCCTTAGCCTCCTGAATGTTGAAATTACAGGCGCAAGCCAACATGCTGTGCTGATACTTTTTAAAATAAAATGTAATATAAGTAGATATTAATAAAATATGTATTTTAAAGTCTTCTTACTTCCCTGAAAAAAACAAAGGAAAATTTCATAATAAATTAACTGAAGAATAACATTAGTTAATACATTGTGTACCATAATCTTGAAAGAGTGGCCAAAATGTTAGTGCACAAGTTATAGACAAAAAGATTCTTACAGGGCTGGGGATGAACCTCAGTGGTGCTGCACCTGGCTGGCAAATGCAAGGCCTTGAGTTTGATTCCTAATACCACCAAAAAAGAAAAAGAAAAAAGACTCTAAAAACAACAAATAGATGGAGCTGGGGATTTAGCTCAGTGGTTTTGGTGCCTGCTTTGCAAGTATAAAGTCCTGAGTTTGATCCCCAGTAACCACATACAATAACATACAACAATACTGGGTGTGGTGACTCAAACCCTTTAGCAATCAGTACCACACACCACAATGCTGGGGTGTGGTGGCTCATGCCTACAATCCCAGCACTTGGGAGGCAGAGGCAGCAGCACCGCTGTGAGTTCTAGGCTCATCTGGGCTACATAGTGAGCTCAGAGTCAGGCTGAACTACAAAGCAAGACCCTGTCTCAGGCTGGGGAGTTAGCTCAGTGGTTCCGGCACCTGTCTTGCAAGCACAAGGGCCTGGGTTCGATTCCCTAGAAACCACATACCATACTGGGTGTGGAGACTCACACCCAGCAACAACCAGTACCACATACCACAGTGCCGGGCGTGGTGGCTCACGCCTGTAATCCCAGCACTCAGGAGGCAGAGGCAGGAGGATTGCTGTGATGTGAGTTTGAGGCTGAGCTCGGGGCCAGCCTGAACTACAAAGTGAGACCCTGTCTCAAAAAACCTAAAAAAAAAAGACCCTGTCTCAAAAATAACTACACCAAATAGATAATAGCATGAAAATTTCTTTTCATGCACTGAGGACCTAGCAGTATAAATGAAACAAATTAGCATATATATTTAAATATTACATTGGTATAATTATTTGTTTTGCAGTACTGGGGATCGAACTCAGGACCTTGCGCTTGTGAGGCAGGCACTGTGCCACTGAGCTAAATCCCACCCCTGACATAATTCTTTTTTTTTGAGACAGGGCCTTGTGTTGTAGTTCAGGCTGGTCCTGAGCTCACTATATAGTCCAGGCTAGCCTCAAACTCACAGCAATCCTCCTGCCTCTGCTTCCCAAGTGCTGGGATTACAGGTATGAGCCACCATGCCTGGTACTGTGGTATGTGGTACTGAATGCTGGTCGGTGTGAGTCACCATGCCCAGCACTGTTGTAGGTGGTTACTGGGGATCGAACCCATGCCCTTGCACTTGGAAGGTAGGTTCCAGAACCACTGAGTTAAATCCCCAGCCCCTCTGACATAATTCTTTATAGAGATTATTTTCCTAGTCTGAGAGGAAAAACAGTTCCTAATGGAATGAATTTTAAGTGCAATGAAAAGATTACTGATACTAGATTCTCAGATGCTAAGTTCAAAAGACTACACAGACTGATGGCTTTTAGGCTAAACACCCTCTAGCAATTGTGGCAAACCTATAGTACACGTATGATTGTGTTTTTCTTTTAAGATAAAAGATATCATTGTATGAGTGTGAGAGTTGTTTTTTCTAAAACCTCAGTATTCAGGTTTAATTGCAGTAGTGGTAAACTGTGACAAGCAAGTAGATTTTGGGGTGCAGTTTGCACATGGTCTCTAAAAGCCACTTCATTACCACTGACCTACAGATTAGAAACCCATCTAATCCACTGGCATGCCAAACTATATCCCTACCCAACCCCACTCTTTTCTCTTGATAGGTTCTTATAAGTAGCCAGGCTAGTCTTGAACTTTCAATCTTCCTGCCTCAGCTTCCCAACTCGTTGGGATGACAGGAATATACCACCACACCCAGCCATCCTGTTTTGTGAGTATGAGACAAGCTCCCACAGAGTTCAAAGAGCTTGTGTCTTTCTGAACTAGTTACAGTCATTCCCAGAAAGAACCATTATTAGGGTGATGTAACACAAGAAAGGCCACGTCTGTAAGAATGACCTTCAAACCCCAGTTCCCCTTGAGGACTGCTTCTGCAGATATGTCAGGACTCTTAAGGTATTTATGCGCTTGTGCCAGCACAAGACACATACCTATACCTCTGCTTACCATCTCTTACCTCTCAGAGGTCTCAAGGGACAAGGTGGCTTTCTCCTCCTTATGGTCACTGCCACTGCCTGACCGATGCAGGCTCCGGCGGGAATGTTTGCGCCGAGGTTGCTCCCGTTCTGTTGCATCATCCTGCTCCATGGTCTCACTTTCCACATAAGGGTAGGCCACCAAGTTGATATAACCATCACTGTCCCCCTCAAAACAGACAGATACCACACCTGTTAAAAAAAGGGGGCAGGGGAGCCAGCCCAGTCAACAAATGTCAACATAGGCTGGGTCTATACAGCAGAAGCTGTCAGCACTTCTATTCCACAGGACACAGGCACCACTTTCCCCAACCAACTGCAGACTGATGTAGGAACAAAGCCAGTAAACATTATCCTTCCAGATCAGAGAGGCCCACTACCCCTATCCTGAGCCTGTTCTTTACCTCCGGACTTAGGCAAATCTATACTTATTTCCACTCTCTTACCTAGCCCTCCTGGCCCTTTTAATTGCAGTTACTGCTTGCTTGCTTACTCTCTCTCTCTCTCTCTCTTTTTGTAGTCACTGATTTCTGCACCACTAACAATAAGCTCTTCTCTAGGTAACATGCACACACAACATATATTAACTTATATAACAGTGCTGCCACTGGGGCCAGGATTTAGCTCAGTGGTTCCAGCGCCTGTCTTGCAAGCGCAAGGACCCTGATTCGATCCCCGGTAACCACATACAATACTATGTGTGGAGACTCAACCCAGCAGCAACCAGTACCACATACCACAGTGCCGGGCATGGTGGCTCACGCCTGTCATCCCAGCACTCGGGAGGCAAGAGGCAGGAGGATTGCTGTGATGTGAGTTGGAGGCTGAGCTTAGGGCCAGCCTGAACTACAAAGCGAGACCCTGTCTCAAAAAAACACCCAAAAACAAAACAGTGCTGCCACTTCCTATGTCCTCCTTTGGGTCTGGTTTCCTTCTGTATGACAGACTGTCCTAAAGAGACACCAATATTTTTCTGCCCAAGATGACCCCCAAAATGTGCTCTGCCGACAATGAGCAAGTATTAGCCTCTCCAGACCTCTCCATATAGAACTTCAACCCTGGCATGTCTAAGAGAAAATGCCTTCCTGTTTTCCCTGCCATATCCATGGAAACTATTGTATCCACTGTAGTCCATAGTTTGTCTGCTGTTGTCCACTATTGCTTATAGTTTCTTCCCGATCATTAGCAAAATAATTTTTAAAAATTACCCAGAAATTTAACTCAAGAAAGTGGCTAAAAACAGATTAAAGCTAGGTATTCTTTGTCTAACTTCCATAACCTACCGTGTGTGTGTGTGTGTGTGTCCATGCACACACACACTACATTCATACTTTTATGCTCTTGGTATACATGACTAGCTCTATTTTCTATTTGAAAATTACTGAGATTCATTTATGAATATGTCAGTATACAAAATATATTATTTTCAGTCCATTATTTTCTCTAGGTGGGCACTAAAAAAATTCCTCCAAAGTCAAGGTGAAATAAACTTCTTCCTCCTCATGTGCCACATATGCTGCTGAAATTCAAGCCTTTCTTTATAAAGAGGGCTTTCTCACACACTCAGCTGCCTCTCTTGCAGGTCACCAGCTTTGTCTTACCACAGCCTTATTCTGTTTACATCTAAATTGCCCTCCTGTGCCAGTTACAGGGCTCCCCTCATGCTCTGATCTCATGTCCTCCAGGCCTGTCACGAAGCTCACAGGCTGGGCTCTGTCCTGTTGCAGATGACAAAGGAAAGGGCTATTCTTGCTGTAAGCCTCTCCTTTTCCCCTCTTGATTTACTTCTGTGGCTAGAGAACATTTTAAAGGAACCTCTTATGAAATGATGCCCAAGGGACCAATTTTTGGAGTCATCCATTCTTGCATGGTGATGCACCTCTATAATCTCGGCACTCAGGAGGCTGAGGCACAAGGACAGCTGTGAGTCTCAGGCCAGCCTATGTTATACAGCAAGACTCTAATGTTACGGTTTGGGTCTAGATGTCCCCCTAGAGCCTTTCTGGTCACAGGTGGGTGAATCTAGAGTGTAATGCTACGATTAAGGGCATGTGATTACTAAACCACCACCGGTAAGTGACTGATTTGGCACCATCCTAATCTCAGTAGTCTGAATAAGATAAAAGGAGCAAAAAGACACTGTTAAGCTCTCTAGTTACTTTTGCTGTCTTCCACTGCCAAGAACTGTTTCTCCTCCGTAATGCCCCTCTGCCATGTGCCACTCTGCCTTGGAACCAGATGATCACAGAATGAAACTTCTACGAACTATGCGGTAAAAAAACCCCTTCCCTTGTAACTCTGAGTATCAGATATTTTGACTCAGCAGAGAGAAAAGTAACTAATATACTTTCTTTTTTTTTTTTAGGTTTTTGGAGACAGGGTCTCGCTTTGTGGTTTAGGCTGGCCCTGAGCTCAGCCTCAAACTCACATCACAACCCTCCTGCCTCTGCCTCCCGAGTGCTGGGATTACAGGCGTGAGCCACCACGCCCGGCACTGTGGTATGTGGTACTGGTTGCTGCTGGGTTGAGTCTCCACACCCAGTATTGTTATGTGGTTACCAGGGAATCGAACCCGGGCCCTTGCGCTTGCAAGACAGGCGCTGGAACCACTGAGCTAACTCCCCGGCCCACTAATATACTTTCTATATTTCTTTTTTTAGGTTTTTTGAGACAGGGTCTCGCTTTGTGGTTCAGGCTGGCCCTCAGCTCAGCCTCAAACTCTCACATCACAGTAATCCTCCTGCCTCTGCCTCCCGAGTGCTGGGATTACAGGCGTGAGCCACCACGCCCGGCACTGTGGTATGTGGTACTGGTTGCTGCTGGGTGTGGGTCCACACCCAGTATTGTTATGTGGTTACTGGGGAATCGAACCCGGGTCCTTGCGCCTGCAAGACAGGCGCCGGAACCACTGAGCTAACTCCCCGGCCCCTCTATATTTCTTTTTAATATACTTTCTATATTTCTGGTGCAGAAATCAGTATATAATATAAATACCCATCCTTGGATTCAATCTGCTACAATTTTGTTCACATTTATTATATCTAAATTCATGAAGGATATTTTATTATAAATGGCTCATAGAATGACTTGGGAAATATTCTTTGTTCAAAATTTTAGAATAACTACTGTATAACTGGTAGTATTTCTTGTCTTTCTTTCTTTTTTTTTTTTTTTTGAGACAAGGTCTCATTTTGTAGTTCAGGCTGTCCCTGAGCTCAGTATGTAACCCAGGCCAGCCTCAAACTCACAGCAATCCTCCTGCCTCTGCCTCCCAAGTGCTAGGATTACAAGCGTGAGCCACCATACCTGGCACTGTGGTAGTGGTACTAATTGCTAGTGGGCGTGAGTCACCATACTCAGCAGCGTGGTATGTACTTATTAGTGCTGGGCTTAAGTGTGAGTCACCATGCCCGACATTGTTGTTATGTGGTTACCAGAGATTGAACTCAGGACCTTGGACTTACAAGGCAGGTGCCAGAACCAGAGCTAAATCCCCAGCCCCTAGTAGTATTTCTTTTTTTAGATATTTGGTAGAATTTCACCAATGAAGACATCTAGACCTAGAGCTGTCTTTGTGGAAATGTTTTAAACTCTAATTGGCTATTCAGATTTCTTGTTTTAAAACTTTTTAGGGCCGGGGATTTAGCTCAGTGGTTCTGGCACCTGTCTTGCAAGTGCAAGGACCCGGGTTCAATTCCCGGTAACCACATACCATACTGGGTGTGGAGACTCACGCTCAGCAGCAACCAGTACCACATACCACAATGCCGGGCGTGGTGGCTCACGCCTGTAATCCCAGCACTCGGGAGGCAGAGGCAGGAGGATTGCTGTGATGTGAGTTGGAGGCTGAGCTCAGGGCCAGCCTGAACTATAAATGAGACCCTGTCTCAAAAAACAACAACAACAACAACAACAACAAACTTTTTAGTCAGGGGTGATGGCTCATGCCTATAATCTCAGCACTGGAAAGGCAGAGGCAGGAGGACTGCTGTGAGTTCCAGGCTGGCCTGGGCTCCATAGTGAGTTCAGGGACAGCCTGAACTACAAAGCGAGACCCCGTTAAAAAAAAAATGCCTAAAACTTTTAAAATTATATGTTCATAGAACATAATGATCACATGCATTGTAGGGAACTGCTATGTAACACATCTTAGTTCCTTTTACTTCCCTTTCCCCTACTGCCAGGCAGGTGCTGTGCTGCTGATTTTATTCCTACCTTTTTAAGGGTTTTTTTGTTTTGTTTTGTTTTTGAGATAGGAGTCTTGCTATATAGTCCAGACTGTCCTTGAATTCACTATGTAACCCAGGCTGCCATTGAATTTGCAGCAATCCTCCGGCCTCAGCCTTTTAGGCTGAGATGACAGGTATGCACCACCATGCTCAATCCATTTTTTCTCAGGTAAGTTTTGGTATTTATGTCTTTTAAGAATTTTATTGCCACGCCAAGGATTCAGCTCAATCATTCTAGTGTCTGCCGCAAAGTGCAAGGTCCTGAGTTTGATCCCCAGCACCACATATCACAGTGCCAAGAGAGGTGGCTCACCCTTGTAATCCCAGCACTCAGGAGGCAGAGGCAGGAGGATTGCTCTGACTTTGAGGCTGGTCTGGGATACATAGTGAGTTCAGGGTCAGCCTGAACTACAAAGTGAGACCCTGTCTCCAAAAAAAAAAAAAAAAAAAAAGAATTTTGCTGCCAGGGTCAACAGCCCATGCCTATAATTTCAGCTATTCATGAAGCTGAGGCAGGAGTATTGCAATGAGGCAAACCTGGGCAATTTAACAAGACCTTGTTTCAAAATTTTTAAAAAATGGAGCTAGAGATATTCCTTAGTGCTAGAATGCTTGTTAGCATTAGCATGCTCAAAGTCCTGAATTTAGTCTGCAGTACTAAAAAGAGTGATTTGTCCATTTCATCTGAGTTGTGAAATAATTACTGGGCTAAAGCTTTTCAGAACATTTCATTTGTTTTGTTTTGGTTTGGTTTTTTTAGAGATAGGGTTTCACTTTTGTAGTTCAAACTGGCCTTGAGCTCACTATGTAGTCCAGACAAGTGACCACACTCGACATTGTGGTATGTGGTTACAGGGGATCAAACTTGGGACCTTGTGCTTGCAAGGCAGGCGCTGGAACCACTGAGCTAAATCCCCCATCCTTTGGAACATTTCCTTATTTGTTAAACTACCAGTGGACTGGAGGGATGACTCTTATTAGCATTCTTATGATTAGAAGTTTTATCTTCTTTTGCCTAATCAGTTTACCAATGCTATGTTCTGCTCAAAGAATTAGCCTTTGATACTGTTTTTCTTTATCTATACCCATCTTTCTATTATTTGTCTTTTTCTTACTGACTTGCACAAGTTTTATATTCATATACAAAGTGAAAGTTTTTTCATTCTCATGTATTATGTGAATTCATCCTTTGCCAATTATGTATGTGTCCCAAATATCTATGTCTTCATTTTTAAAGGTATATTTTAATGCATATAAGTTTTTAGTTTCACATAGCCAAACATATTCCCTCTGGATGTGGTGGCTCATATCTATAACACCTGCACTTGAAAGGCTGAAACAGGAAGATAACAAGTACAAGCCCAACTTGGACAACTTAATGAGACTCTGTCTCCAAATAAAATTTTTAAAAGGGCCCTGGATTCAATCTCCTGTGCTACAAACAAACCAAAACATCATTCTCCCCCTTCACAATTAGTGCTCTTCTCTTAACTCAGCAGGCCATCTAATAGTTGCTGTAACAGAAACTCAGTATGTTCTGTAAGCACATGCTGCTGAAAAAAAAAAAACAAAAACAAATATTCTGAAGAGCTTTTAGTCCAGTAATTATTTCACAACTCAATGGAAATTAGCAAATCACTCTTATCAACTTATCCTAGCAGATCAAGAGTACCATTCTTGATCACAGGAGAAATGCTATGAGCAAGGCACAAAGATGCCTCTCCAAGAATAAGCAAGACTTAGTTTAAATAAGTCATATGGTCTTTTAAATTAAAAAATGATTTTTTTGTCCTGTCTGTGTGAATGTATGATATTAGGGAGCAAGCCCAGAGCCTTGTGTATTAAGCACATATTTTACCACTGAACTATACCCCTAACTGTAGGAAATGAAAAGCCCTGGTCTTTTATTTCATCTGATACAGCCTCTAATTTTCTTAGCATTTGTCAAATAAATTCTAGTTAAGCCAGGCATTGTGGTGCATTCCTGCAATCCCAGCACACCCGGAGGCTGAAGCAGAAGGACTAAAAGTCTGGACCAGCATGGGCAATTCTGTGACCCTGGCTTTAAAATAACAATAAAAAAGTGAGTTGGGGTTTTGCAGCTCAGGGTAAAGGCCCTGGGCTTAGTCTCCAACACCATAATTTTTCATTTTTGTTGAGAAAAATAATGTTCATTTCCATTCTAATAACCTGAAATGAGTATGGTATATTCATTTTATCTCTGAGGAAGCTGAAATTAAGATGTTCAGGTAACACAGTAAGGAAATGTAAGCACTGTTTTGTCATAATTACTTTTTTTTTTTGAGACAGGACCTTGAATGTACAGAGTCCTCCTGCCTCAGCTTCTACGTTGCTGGAATTATAAGCGAGTGCCACCATGCCTGCTCAAAATTATGGCTTAGATATATAACATAAAATTTAGTATGTAAGCTATTTTTAATTCAGTGGGCATTAGAACACTCATTTATAACACATTTAAACATACATACATATACATATATATACACATACATACATACATACAATACATACATATATACACACACATACATACACACACACACACATATACTATTTAGAGCATTTTTAATTCAGTGAACATTAAAAACACTCACAATATTCTAAAAGCATCACTATTATCTATCCCCAGAAATGTTTTCATCATCTCTCCCATCCAAGTACTAACTGGGCCTTACCATGCTTAGCTTCTGAGATCAGAAAAGATCGGACACACTCAGGGTGGTATGGCCGCAGACTGTTTTCATCATTTCTAACAGAAATTCTGTACTCACTAAACAGGAACTCCTCATTTCTCCTCCCTCTGAACCCGGCATTCCTGTCTATTTTGTATCCCTTTTGGAGATAATTCATGTAATTAGAATGTTAACATTTTTGTTCTTTTATGTGTGGCTTGCTTCACTTAGCAAACTGTCTTTGAGGTTCATCCGCGTTGCAGCACATTCCAGAACTTCATCCTTTCTCCTGACTGCCGCTACTCTTCTATGCTTCCACCTTTCTACTACTGTCGGCAACAGCATGGGGTACTGGCTTCTCACATGGGGCCTCACTTTTCAGCACTTCTAGCTATCTACATAGGAATGAACAGATGGGTCTCGTGCTAATTTTCTTCTCACCTTCCTGAAGAAGGGCCAAACTTTCCCGCAGTGGTTGTATCATGTTATCCTTTTATTGGTGGTGCTGGGGATTAAACCCAGGGCCTCTTGTATGCTAGGCCAGTGCTCTACTGGTGAATCATGCCCCAGTCCTCATGTTTCATTCTTTTTTCATTTTTTAGTTTTTTGAGACAGGGTCTCGCTTTGTAGTTCAGGCTAGTCCTAAACTCAGCCTTGAACTCAGCAATCCTTCTGCCCCTGCCTGCCAAGTGTTGGGAATACAAGTGTGAGCCTCCATTCCTGGCACTGTGGTATGTGGTTACCAGTGATTGAACTTGGGACCTTGTGCTTGCCAGGCAGACACTGGAACCACTGAGCTAAATCCCCAGCCCTCATGTTTCATTCTTATACCCCATTACATTTTCTTACTTGAGATATTCCTATTTCTCTATATCCTTGCCAATACATGCTATTTTCTGGGCTTGTTTCTTTAATTTGTGATTTAAAAATTATTATTATTTTTGGCGGTTTTTTTGAGACAGAGTTTCCTATGTAGCTCACAACGGCCTTTAACTCACTATGTAGCCCAGGCTACAGGAACTTGCAGCAATTCTACTGTCTTAGCCTCCCAAATGCTAGGATTACAGGCATGTACCACCATGCCTGGCTGTGACTTATTTATTAGTTGTACATGTCTTCAACACATACTGGACACATACTTAATAGATAGATTCACGGTGGGGACTTGGTATATATCACATCTTACTCTTTTTTATTTCTGAGGGAGGCTGAGTTCCCCTTCCTCTCCTTGCCTTTCTTTCTAATGCTTTTGTTGTTTTTTTTGAGACAGGGTCTCCCTTTGTAGTTCAGGCTGGTTCTGAACTCAGCCTCGAACTCAAAGCAATCCTCTGCCTCTGCCTCCTAAGTACTGGGATTACAGGCGTGAGCCACCATGTCAGGGTGTGTGGTACTGATTGCTGGTGAATGTGAGTTACTACACCCGGCATCGTTGTATGTGGTTACTCGGGATCTAACTTGGGACCTTGCGCTTGTAAGGCAGGCACCAAAACCTAAATCCCTGGCCCATGTGTTTTGGTACACACACTGGGGATTGAATCCAAGGCCCCCAAAGTAAGCCATACCCCAGCCTTTATTTATTTGTTTTCTGAGACACAGTCTTGCTATGTAGTTCAGGCTGGCCTTGAACTCACAATTTTCCTGCCTCAGCCTCCTGAGTGCTGAGGTTACAGGCATGCACCATCACACTCAGCTGTTTTTAAAAAATTTTTATTAGTATATGTCTGTAGTATATACTGATTACATTCATGGTGGGAAGATGGTACGTATACATAATACATCTTAATTCTTTTTCCATCCTTTCTGTTTCCTCTATCTCTTGGTCCCCTTCCCTTTGCAAAAGATTTATCTCCCTGTTTCCTATTATCTATCTTTTGTTTTGTTCTTTAAATTAGCTTTATTTTGGGTTTCTCATATAAGTTCAACCATGCAATATTTAAACTTGTGTCTGATTTATTTCATTTAACATTATCTCAACATGCATCTATTTCCTTACAAATGACTCAAATTAATTCTTCTTTATGACAGAGTAAGTACTCCATTTCACATAAAGTATTTATAGTAATATTTTATCTATTTATCTGTTGATAAACATATAGACTGCTTCTAAGATTTAGCTATGATGACTAATGCTGCCATAAATATGGACAGATATGTACCATTATAATGTGATGTCTTTAATTCTTTGGAAAGGTTCTGTTTTGTTATTTTGAACAGGGTCTCACCAAATAATCCAGGTTGGACTTGAACTTACAATCCTTCTGTCTCAGCCTCCTGAGTGCACCACAGCACCCAGCTTTATCTGCATTTAATTAATGACTAATGGTGTTGATGAGTGGTTGCCTATTGGTAATGTATATCTTCTCCAGGAAAATGTTTACTTAAGATCTCTGTACAGTTTCAAACTGAGTGAATTCTTTCTACAGCTGTAGATGGACAATCAGAACAATGAATACAGAAGAAGAAATATTATAAAGCTGCAAGAGAAACACCAACACAACTGTCTTTCTTGGTTTTTTTTTTTTAATGCAATTGTCTTTTGTATGTAATTAAAACACAATAGTTGTAAATATTTTTATAAATGTAGCTCCAGCACTGGAGATTTAGCTCAGTGGCACTGTGCCTACCTCACAAGCACAAGATCCTGAGTTCACTCCCTGATCCTGAGAAAATAAATAAATGTATGTATCTTCAGCTACCTACCTGTCCACACTCAACCATCAATGACCAAACATGATCATGAATATACCAAAAACAAAAAGAAAATGACCATCTCTGTTAAATCATGGAATGCTTCTATGCTAAAAAAAAAATATCTTAAAGAAATGTTAAGCCTTGGCCCTGGGTCACTGTTATCTAAATTTCAGCCATCAGAACTTCAAGAAGTCACCCATGAACCAGCAGGATCTGTCCTTGGTTCCAATGTCCCTATGTGCCCTTCTCGGAAAAGAAACAGAAGTATTAAAGGATGTAATAGGTCTTCAGCGTAGACTCAATTTTGTTGTTTAGGTTATATTTTCATTAGGGAATAATTAATAACCTTGCTCAGAAATACAATTTAAACAGGATACAGTGGTGCGTGTCAATAATTCCAACACTCGGAAGGCTAAGCAGGAGGATCACCCTGAATTTGAGGCCAGCCTGAGCTACAATGAGTTTAAGACGAGCCTGAACTATACAGCAAGAGCCTGTCTCAAAAAAACCAAAAAGACAAATAAATAAACATATATAATTCAATAAAATTAAAGCTAATCTCTGCTTTTTAAGTCAAATGAAGCTTTACTCATTCAAAGACAATATAAAAAATAGAAGATATTAGTGGTAAAATTAATATAATTCAAAGACCTATTTGGGTCAGGGATTTAGCTCAGTCGTTCCGTTGCCTGCCTTGCAAGGCAAGGCCCCGATTTAATCCAGGTAACTACATACAATGTCAGGCATGGTGACTCACCTCTACCAGCAATCAGTACCACACACTACCACAGTGCCAGGCATGGTGGCTCATGCCTGTAATCGCAGCACTGGGGAGGCCAAGGCAGGAGGATTGCTGAGTTTGAGGCTGAGTTCAATACCAACCTGAAGTACAAAGCAAGACCCTATCTCAAAAAACTGAAAAAAAAAAATAAAAAAAGACCTATTGTACAGATTTACCTTTTACCTTTAAGAATAAAAATTGTTTGATCCCTGGTAAGGTAAAATAAATTAAAGAAAAGTTTCAAAAATAACAATATTTCCATATACTTGTCATTCAACTTCCTCTACCATCACTACCTTACATAACCCTAATACATTTTATAATGATCAAAACCAGAAGTTAACACTGACATAATACTATTAATTCATCTAAACACTTTACTCAAACCACTAATATGGTTTCTGTCCAGGATTTCACATTTTCTTTACTTCTCTTTAAGCTTCTCCCACCTAGAACAACAGTTTAATTTTCCTGTAATGACTTCGACATTCTAAAGATTATTAGAAATTATTTTCTAGAAGGTTTATAAATTTTGAGTTTTCTATGCTGCCTCACTGGATTAAAATTATGTATTTTTGTACAACAATCCTATATTATCCTCAGTCTATCATGTCAGCAGAGTGTTTACTTTGGCAGCACATAAAGTTTTGTTTTGTTTTGTACACAGGGTCTTGCTGTATAGTTCAGGCTGGCCTTGAACTCACTATGCAGCCCAGGCTGTCTTCACAGTCATAGGAATCCTCTTTCCACCAATGGGTCTTTCTGCTGAGAATTTTCATCAGCTTTATCTATCCACCAATTCAATTTTCAAGGTCTAAAGACTTGCTGATGCTTTTAACTTCTAATTTTGACAAACAAAACTAATCAGCTCACTTGAGACAACAAAGGCCTACAATCATATCATATGGCAATTGTAACTGAGCAGAGAGCATGACCACTGACTGACCTTTGTATTCAGGAGTGAATTCTTTCATCTCAGGAGGGAGGGACTCATAGAAGCGCTGCTCTCTGGAGATGAGAGGCTTGCACACAGTGTGGTCGTCGTAACGCATCATGCTGCTGTGTCCGCCAACTTGGTGGATGAAGGGCTCCAGGAGGACTCCTCGGTCTCCTGCTCGACCCGCGTTCTTGCCATACTGCCCCACTTCCATGGTTTGACAAACACACATTGCGTTGGGGGCCGGTTGCACACTGGGGGCACAGGTTGCAGCACATGGGCCACAAAATAAGAGCTAAGTAGAAGGTCTCAGCAATCTGAAGGCAACAGTCAGTCTGCTCAGCTTCTTAATCTGTCCTACAGAAAAGACAAGAAAAAGGAATCAAAACGCCTGTGAAGCTGGAGCTGTGTATGTTACAGCCATCAGAGAGGCAACTATCCCTGTTTACCTAACATTCAATGGTTAAGGGATCAGAAAACTAAAACCAGCACAAGAAATGTGCTTTCCTCAGGGTCTCCTCCTACCTCAAAGGAAGGGTTTTGGCTGAGAAATCAGGTCACATTGTCTCCCAAATTTTCTGCTAAAATTTTCACAGATGAGGAAAAGCCATTCTTTGGTAAGTTGTAAAATAAGAAAAAAATATTTTGCTTTTCTCAGGGTAATTCAGATTTCAGATGTGTCATTTTCAATGTGCAGCTGATAATTTATGATCATATCTAGCACTGTAGAAAAATCTTTTCTATCAACCAGCAGGTCAGGGAAGAGGTTTAAATACTCAAATACTTTCCTTATAATGTCAATTTTCTCTGAAGAAAATTAAAATAGTTGCTAACTTCCTTACAAATGAGGTTTTTTTTTTTTTTTTTTAATTAGGAATGTACTAGATGAGACTATGCCTAAAAGATTAAAACCAAATAAAAATATCTGTGGAGCAGCACTGTGATCATGCCTGCAAAAGATAAAACACTTGTTTGCTAGAACGCGTAACTATGAGCAAATAAATATATTGCAAATAAATATATTGTTCTATATAAGAAAAATAATGCAAGTTGGGTGTGCTGGCTCATGCCTGTAATCCTGGCACTTCAGAGGCTGAGGTAGGAGGATCACCGAAAGTTCAAGGACAGTGTAGACTAAATAAGGAGGGGGGCCTGAGAGGAGGGAAAATAGGGGAAAGAAAGAGGCAAGAGGTATCAGTATAGGTGCAAACAATGAACGTTAGCATTATGTACGTCTAAAACATACCACTAAAAGTTTCGCTACTTAAAAAAAATAATGAGTTCAAGGCCAGCCTGAACTATGAGGGCAAGACTTTGTGCCTGTCTCTCAAGTGCAAGGTCCTCAGTTGACCCCTAGCACCAAAAAAAACAAAAAAAAAACAAAAAACCCAAAACAATGCAAAACTACAAAATCTTAACCCAAAGCTGCCTAGGGTGGGCATGATGGTATATGCTACTTGGCTACTGCGGAAGCTAAGGCATAGCTCCCTTGAGCACAAAAGTTCAAGGCCAGTCTGGGCAACCATAATAACCCAGTCTCAAAAAAACAACAACAAAGCTGCTTGTGCAACTGTGTTCTGTTTCACTGCTACCATCAAAGTGAGCACCTACTCCCACTTCTAGAAACAGATTACAAAGTTGTTTTGATGTTTGTTTGCTTTTGAGAAAGCGTCTCACTATGTTGGTCTGGCTGACCTTGAACTCACTATGTAGGCCAGACTAGCCCTGAACTTGTGGTGATCCCAGGCTCCTGAATGCTGGGATACAGCATAAGCCACCACACCTAATGGACTGCAGTTTTGTTTTTTGGGAGTTTTTTGAAACAGGGTCTCGCTTTATAGTTCAGGCTGGCCCTAAACTCACTATGTAGCCCAGGTGAGCCTTGAACTCACAGCAATCCTCTGGCCTCTGCCTCCTGAGTGATGGGATTACAGGGAGCCACCATGCCTGGCCCTGTGGTATGTGGTAATGACTGCTGGTGGGCATGAATCACCACGCCCGGCATTGTTGTATGTGGTTACCAGGGATCAAACTAGGGACTTTGGGTTTGCAAGGCAGGCACCGGAACCACTGAGCTAAATCCCTAGCCCTGTAGTATTTTTTACATTTTTCTGCCCAGTTACCCACTTTTTTTTTTTCCCCCTAAATTTTGAGAACAACTGGCCCAGGAATTCAAGTTGGTCTCAAATTTGTAATACTCCTTCCTTGGCCTCCCAATCAGCTGAAATTAAGGTGTCATCACCATTAGCTCTCCTATTTATCCATTCTCTGGTCCTCTGATTAAGATAACTCTGTGTCCCAATGGAGTTTTCTCAGTCTCTACTCTTTCAAACCTGATGCAGGTACACACTTCTATAGCTGCACTGTCATTATTTTCTTGTATGTCATCACTACTACATCCTTCCTTCTTAGCACCAAGCAGGGTTTCAGACAATCCTGGCACAGAGTTAGTGATCAAAGAAAAGATCGATCAGAATTAAAGGGAATCATTCCAGGCGCTATATTAATTAAGCCTGCAAATAGAGGAAATCTTGAGCACCAACAGGAAGCAGAAAGTGGAGTAGCAACTGTGGAAGACCTCTATTCCTCTTTGAAATCTGCTGTCATTATGATGCTCTACAAGATTCCATTACAACTATGATCCCTCCATAGCCCATGACTTGACTCTATCTCCCAGCAACCCTGGATGCTCCTACTCCTGTCTCTATCAAGGGCATCTATAGCTTTCATCAGCTCTATGGGGTACCCATAGCAGCAAAAGGGTCACTGTCACCAAGGGTTTGTCATCATGCTGGCATGACAACAACTATCATGGGTATTCTCTTATACAACATAACCAAATACAGTAAGTACCAGACTTAGAAACATTCAAGTAACTAATTTTCACAGGTATACTGTGTAAGATTCACAGGGATACAGAGTAAGACTCACTTTGTCGAATGAATCTGACTTTTGAGCATCCTCCTGGAATGGAATGTGTTCATAAGTTGGGGGACTTACTGTACTAACCAAGTATGATACAAACCAACATAGCAGGAAGTACTTTCTCCCTAACACAATCAAAAACTTTTTTTTTTTTTTTTGAGATGGTCTCACAATATAGTTCAGGATGGCCTTCAACTCAACTGTGCTGTTCAGGAGGGCCTCGAACTCCCAGCAATCCTCCTGCCTCAGACCCTCCTAGCACTATCCATCCACTACTCCTAGCACTGTGGAATGTGGTACTGATTGCTGCTGGACATAAGTCACCATGCCTGACACTGTTGTATGTAGTTACCAGGGATTAAACTAAGGACTTTGCACTTGCAAGGCAGGCGCCAGATCCACTGAGCCAAGTCCCCAGCCCATGGGTGCTTTTTGTTTTGTGACAGTCTCCTCACACAGGTCAAGCTTGCCTTGAACTCACTATGTAGCCCAGGCTGGCCTGAACTCAGAGTGACCGTCCTGCCTCAGCTTCCTGAGTACTGGGATTACAAGCATGCACCAGCACACTCAGTATTTGTTTTCCTTTCTAAAGCAACAGCCAGTGAGGCACACCTGTAATTCCAGCCTTTGAGAAGCTGAGGCAAGAGGACTGCTGCAAGTTTGAGGGGGAGGAGGGTGCTAAGAACTGAGGATAGCTTAATCATAACCTATTCACAGCAGCAATCCAAAATATAAAACATCCATGCATTTTTAAAAATTGTATGATACCAACAGAATGTTTCTGAAAGATGTAAAAGGAGATATATTAATGTAACAGACTCAACATTGACAAATACAATTTTAATCAGAATTCTAAAAGAAAGCTGGGCACAGTGGCACTGAACTGAAGCTCTTGGGAGGATAAGAGGACTTTAAGTTCGAGGCCACCCTAGACTACAAAGACCCTTACTGAAAAATAAAAGAAAATTCCTTTTTTTTTTGGTCATTCTGAGGACTGAAGTTGTTGGCCTTGCACATGCTAGGTAAGTGATCATCCGCTGAGCTGCACACCCCCAGACTAAGAATATTCTGATGAACTTGAGGAGCTGACCCTATTCATGTGAAAGAAATTAAAGCACAGCTAAAAAGCAACATCAAACAATAACGAAAAATGAGAATCAAGATACTTCATGTACAACTACCAATTCTCAGTGATGAATGTGATCATAATGTGTACCTAAAATGTAACAATAAACTCAGTAAAGGGGAAAAAAAGCAATAATGAGAGATAATTTGCTTTCTGAAAACAACAAAGCTCTTTATGAAATGACTGCAATTAAAACAAAAGGACTAGGGATGTGGATCAGTAGTGGGATGTTGTCTACCATGTGCATGAGACCCTATTTTTCCATCTGCAAAAATAGGGTGACATTTTTTAAAAGAAGCAAAGAAATCAACATAATGACATAAATCCTAGAAGCAGAGTCATGGTGAACAGGGGTGAAAAGTATAACTGAGATGGTTTTGAAATCCTCATTTAATCAACTTGGAAAGACAATTCATGTCATAAATGGATCTAGAATACTGGAACATCACATGGACAAAATGATATTACCACCACCAACAATACTCCAATACATTCCAAACAGATTAAGGACTGAAATGTAAAGGAAAATTTAATAAACTTTAAAGTATTAGAAAATACTTTAAAATAAATGAAACTTTAAGGTATTAGAAAAAATTTAAATGCTTTTGACAACAGATTAGGGAAAATTTCAGAAACAAAACAAACACAAACCACAGAAAGCAATGGCAAATTAGATTATATAAAAATTACACCTGCTGTGCCTGGGGTCCTGGGCTAGCCCCAGAAACACCAGAGCATGAGACTTCCCAGAGCCTGCCACTGGTCACTTCCAGGGAACACCTACCTGGCCTGAGATCCACTGACTCTGACTGCATGAGAAATTAAAGGAAAAAAACTTTACTACCAATATCCAGCTCGCCTTTTGGGGGGTGGGGGTACCAGGCATTGAACCCAGGAGTGCTCTACCACTGAGCTACATCCCCAGCACTCAGGAGGCAGAGGCAGGAGGATTGCTGTGAGTTTGAGGCTGAGCTCAGGGCCAGCCTGAACTACAAAGCAAGACCCTGTATCACAAAATAAAACAAACAAAAAAAATTAAAGCTGAGTGCAAGCCTGTAATTTTAGCACTGAGGGAGACTGAGGGAGGCAGATGCAATTTTTCAGTCCCCCTCAATCAATTCAGGGAGATCTCATACCAAAATTTTGAAAAGACTAGGAATATATAGCTCTGTGCAAAGACCCTCATTTGATCCCCAGTACCACCAAAAACAAAACAAAACCCCACAAATGAAGAGAGAAATGGAATGGAAGGATATTAGAGGAACAAAGGAAAGGAAGGGACTAGCATGTTAAGAAAAACAAAAGTTTAGCTATCTTTATTTATTTATTTATTTATTTTTGAGACAGAGGCTCACTTTGTAGTTCAGGTTGGCCCTAAACTCACTATATAGCCCAGGCTAGCCTCAAACTCACAGCAATCCTCCTGCCTTTGCCTCCCAAGTGCTGGGATTACAGGCATGAGCCACCATGCCCAGTACGGTTCTAAGTGGTTACTGGGATTCAGGATCTTGCACTTGCAAGGCAGACACAGGAACCACTGAGCTAAATTAATAAAATATTTAGCCAGGCATGGTGACATACAACTGTAATCCTAGCAGTCACGAGGCAGGGAGACCACTGTGATTTCAAGACCAGCCTGAACTACATACATAAGCGTCTGTCTCAAAAAAAAAAAAAAAAAAAAAAAAAAAAAAAAAAAAAAAAAAAAAAAAAAAAAAAAAAAAAAAAAAAAAAAAAAAAAAAAAAAAAAAAAAAAAA
>PVIR01013336.1:0-42575 GCA_004026965.1 Petromus typicus
TTATGTTCGCTGTATAAAAGGCCAAGTGAAAAATAAACTAGGCACATTCGGCACTGAGAGCACTCGGCTCTCGGCATTGATGGGTGCCCTCCCTACTGTATCTCTTGTCTATCTTTTTTCTCAATCCTCACACCCCCATTCAGGGACTGTTCAACAGGTGACGACTGGATCCATCACACAGGTTAAAGAGCAAAATAAAAGACAGATACCACAGGCCACGAAATAGATTTTGCAAATGGGAAAGGGGTCAAGAGGTGGAGGCAAGGGGAAGGAGGGAGGGAAAGGGCAATAAAAAGAATTGAGGTGTCGTACACATGTACCAACTTCCAACATTACAACATGTAAATGTGCGCATGTACTGCAAACAGGTACTAATAAAAAAGTTTTTAAAAGAAAATTTCAAACTATATAAGTGGCTCATGTTGTATTTCTAACAGAAAGTCACTACTCATCAGCCCTGTCCATCACTCAGCGAGGAGATTAGCAGGTGCCAGGCACTGAGCTGGTCTAGGAGGGGCTGTGACAGGATCGACCCTGCCTTTTAGGAGCTTTGGTTTTCGTGCAAGACAAAGATAGGACATGTTGCAACAGTTACAGGTGTCGTGAGAGCTATGGGGAGCTCTGACCCTGGGTGGGTGGGGTCAGAGGGACAGCTGGGGAAGGGAAGGTTTCAGGGGGTGATGGAATGGAAGAGGAGTGCTGAGAAGTGGCAGGAATTAGCAGGGCCAGGAGGCCAGTGAACAGGAGGGAGGTGCTGTAGGCTTGGGTAACCACACGCACAAATGTGGGAGGCATTGTGGGTTACAGGGGTGCATACCTCTCATCTCAGCTACCTGGGAGGCTGAGGTGGGAGGCTCAGGAGTTGGAGGACAGGCTGGGCAACTCAGGGAGACACTCACTGAGGAGTATCAGAAAGGTCATCTGCTCTGCCTTCTAGTGATACTTGATGAGTATTTTGCTGACTGTTGATACCAGGCCTGTGTTGCCTTTGACAGCAGAGGAGAAAGTCCAACGGAGCTGGGGCCCACCTGCCTCCCTAATGTGCGGCCCAGCTTGCAATAAAGAGCAGGCTTTTGGGTATTCCAGTGCTCTTTAGCAAATAAAATTACAAATGTGGTAAGATCATGGCTCATACTGGTAATTTACTCAGAGTGTAACATTACCGTCCAAGTGGAATTCTTCACCTGTGCAAAGAAGCAATGTCTGACTGAGGTAGTACAATGAGAGCTGAAGTGGGAGGCTTTTGCTTGGCTATTTAATGAATGACCTGAAGCAAGGTAATTAACACGCTGGGTCTGTGTTCATCTTTTAATGAGAGGTCTCAACTCGATGATCTCGGGTTTTCTTTGAGTTTTAACTTTCACAGTCTAGCAAATGGTATGCACACTAATAAAGAATTATCTAACTGGGAAAAGTCCAGGGATAGTGGCAAGAAGGCAAAAATGGGATTCCGAGCAGTTTAATGGCCCAAGCCAAGGAACTAATTACATACTTTGCAACTATTCTTCACCGTGTTACATTTTATTGAATTACTCCGTGTGGTGCATCCAATATACTTAAGCACAATGGGCAAAATGAGAGCAACAATCATTCCTTGGACAGATTCTTCTAGATAATAGTTTTAAAATCTATCAAACACTTTGAAGTGTAGTTAAAAATTTAAAAACAGCATCTTATAATGGCAGCAGATATTCACTATGTAAACAAAATGGCACAGTTTTTGACTCAATAGATTTTTCCAGTAGGTTTGGGGTCTTTTCAAAACCAACTGCACACTTGGTAGCCGTCATGGAACTCTCTGTGTGTGGAATATTCTAGATTCCACTGTGAAACACTGAGTGCATTATGCTGGGGAATGTTAGCACAAAGAAGTATAGAGCGGAGAGTCTCAAAACTTTTCAGCCTCAGGATGCCTTTTTATTCTTTCAAGTCATTGAAACCCCCCCAAATTCACATTGGCCATATCTATCAATATTTATCACCTAAAAATTAAAATGAATAAAATATTATTTATATTTAAATTAATGAAAAGTAATAAAATAATTCATACGATGTATATTATGTATATATTATTACGATGTATATTATGTATATTATGTATATTATTTTTCAAAACAAAATATTCATTGAGAAATGTGACATTATTTTATGTTTTTCTTCTTCCTTTTTGCAAATTTCTAAGGTCTGGCTTAACTGAAGACAGATGGATCTTTCTCTCTACTTCTGGATTAGATCTGTCACGATGTCACACATCCCATGGGTTCCTGATAGCTGTGGGAGGATGAGGGTGGAGGAGACAAATAATGGCTTAGGTGATTAGAATAGTTTTGACTCACAGATTCCATAGATCTTTTGCTGAGGAACTCAACGAGTCCTTGGACCACACTTTGAGAAATCCTAGTAGAGAAATTAGCTTAGATTAACCTGTCCTCTGGAAAACAGTGTTTTGAAATAGATGAAGCTTGTTACTGAGTGTGGAATTAATGCCAACTCCCCAAGGTGCTGAGAAATTGATCCGTGGAGTGACAGGTTACCGAGTTGGACGTTGAAGAGTAGCAGATGTGTGAAAGATCCATTGTTACACTCATTTCCAGGGTCCTTAAACCACTTTTTTGAAAGCTGCCTGTGAAGGAGGCTGAGCAGAGAGAAGGAGGAGCGTCAAGGAGAGGGGACCATTGTGAAGCATTTGGGTTTGTAACAGCAGACATGGGCGGAGCGAATGAGGTTCCCAAAGCTCCAGAACTCTGCCATTCGCTTTCTACACTTTCTATAAGCAGTGGAATTTTTCCTTCTTTCTTTCTTTCTTTCTTTCTTTCTTTCTTTCTTTCTTTCTTTCTTTCTTTCTTTCTTTCTTTCTTTCTCTCTTTCCTTCTTTCTTTCTTTCTTCAAAAGCATCTAGCACAAAACCCTAATGTGTCAGGCTCAGAGGAGGGATTACCCTGCTTTGAAGCTAGAGAACTACCCCGAGTGCAGGTCCAGGGTTCTCCTGGCCCATCTGGGGAAGGGGAAGAAGGGAGTGACCACCATAACTAACCAGGCTATGGGTATGGATCAGACCTTGGGGAAGACAGCATAAGAACAGGAATGTCAGGGCAATAGAGAGCCAAGGATTGGAGTATGCATCAGATTTTGAGTCTTAGGTCCAAGGTAGGCCATCAGCTACATGAGCATATTCATAATGAGGGAAGGACCAAGAACAGTTAGCAGGAACTGAGCACTTACTATAGGCCAGGCATTCTACTAAGCACCTTTCAAGAATAATCTTTCATCCTCATACTTTGTTACCTTCCACATTTTGCAGAAACAGGGTAAATTAAGAAACTGCAGCAAAGGGCACAGGTCTTGGTAGAGCCAGCCTTTCTGAAATTCTCCATGTAAAGAACAGTCACATAAAGTCAATTATCTGAGAGAAACCAGCGATACTTTCCATATATTGGTCACTGTGGTGGTTAATTTCAATGCCTTACTTGCATTTCCCATTCTTGCTATCAGAGCTCCAGTTTTACTCAGGTGTTTGATGGCCATCACGGTGGGAAGCTGGCTTTCATCCTAGACCCAGGGGTCAATCTTTTCTGGTATAAATTCACCAGGATGACTCCAGAGTCTTAAAACAAATGGACACACAAAATCATTCTGGCCAATGACGTAGGAAAAGTTTTCTGAGAAGTGTTCTGTGTATCTCCTGATAGGGCACGGAAAGAACCATCCCTGTTTCGGGACTTGGTGGCATCAGAGCTCCATGTGAACTCTGGATCTGTGGTCACATCCTGGGGGCCCGGGGACAGCTGATCTGGAAGCACAACTGACAGCAGCTGAGGATTTGTGGCAGAGGTGCTGAATTACCAAGACCTGAAATGGCCCTATCTTGTGAACACTGACGCACTTTTCTTATTTATTAGCAATGTGTTAGACTGTTTTTGAGTCTCTCGGTATTTGCAGCCCAGTGTATCTTATATCATTATATTGCCCTATCTATGTAGAAAGGCAACTGATCAAGTCATATCTTAGAATGCCTTAACATTCTAAGATGTTTTACAATGTTTTGCCTTAGCAAGGCTTCTCCCAGAGAACATGAACTCACTCAGGTCTTTTTTGCTTCTCTGGCTTGGCCCTACCTGGTGAAAAGGAAGCTTTGTTTGCAGAACAGTGTGAAGAGGTTCCGTGACCTGGATGCAGACATTCACTTACTCAGGCTGCCCTGTATGTCTGTCATGGGATTCACATGGGTACAGATTGCCTCTCTGTAGTCTTGGTGCTTCTAACTCCAGAAATTTGGATCTATTTTTATACAAATACAATGTAGCATTTTATAGTATGTTCAATAAGTTTCAACTAATATCACTTTCATGTCTTCGGGTATTGATATTAAAATAAACCTCTTTAATGACTTTAAAAACATTGTCCATGTCTTATAATCCTGATATAACAGCAAATCATTGCCTATTTATTTGAAATAATAAGAATGCTAATTATTTATTATCTATACTATTGTGAATATAAAATCAAATGGTTCAGATTAAGTAATAATGAAAACACTTTGAGAAATTATTTCAAACTCTTTTACCCATCATTTCATTTTGTATTATTTATGTTTTCTCAAGGTGCTACTGAGTCCAGGGCCCTCACACTGAGCTATATCCCCTTGCCCTTTTTAATTTTTTATTTGGGGACAAGTCTAAGTCACCAGGTTGCCCTAACTAGGCTTGAACTTGTGATCATTCCTGTCTCAGCTTTCCAGAGTGCTGGTATTATAGGTGTGCATCATTATATTCAGCTTTTATTTTACATTTAATTTTGAGACAAGGTCTCATTATGTAATTCAGGATGGCCTTGAACTTCTTACTATATAGTCCATACTGGTTTTGAATTCACAGTGATTCTTTTGCTTCAGCCATCCAGGGACTAGGATGACAGGAATACACTACTCTGTTCAGCTTGTCTGACTTTCTTTTATCCATCTTTCAGGGCTTACTTTATCCCTTTTTCAGGAAGAGAAACTGAGGATAAAACATAAAACTGCTCGGGGTCTCTCAACCAATACAAGGGTCCCACGCCTCTCTGACTGCAGGTTCTCAACATAACAAACTCTTCAGTGTGCTGGAGTCACCCCAGCCCTTGCCATCACCCAGGGCCACCTTTCTACACAAACCGTAACAATAGCGCACTGTTCAACAAGTGGCACAGAGTGGGAGTAGAGCACCTGTGTAGTCTGCAGCGGTAAGTCGGCATCGCAGTCAGTCATTCTAGAGTCTTATCGGAGTAATCAAACAAAAAGCTGGGACAGTGAGTTATTTTAAAAATTAGATCATAAAAATCAAGTAACCATGGCTACAACACTTGGTTTCGTTAGCGGCTACTTCCGCCAGTGATGCATATTCATGGCAGTCTTACCTTGTCTAGTACGGAATGACCAGGTCCCACCAAACAATGTTTGGTGGCCATAGAGTGGCGCTGACAAATCTGTCACCTGGTGACACCGTAGTCGTTGTGTTGTACAGTATGTGGCCCACAGGGAGTGAGCAAACCAGTGCTGTCAATCACACAAAAGCATAGCGCATATAGTCACCTACCACGCACAATACTCGACAATATGACAAGTGACTGTAAGAGGTGTCTTCATTTGTTGAACTGTACCTTTGATTGTTGTTCGCGAGTGCACTCCTAGTTGTTAAAACAGTTTACTATAAAGCAAACCACTGTGTGGTGCTGGTGACCGCCTGGCCCATCCTGTGTTTATGGCATGTCTTGGTTATTTCCAGGGGCTGCCCTTGGGGATTGGCACAGGAATCCCCTGTGATGCTGCCTGACAGTCATGCGTGTCCAGAGGTCCCACCCCCATGCGTGGCTATGCAGAGCCTTGGTTTGAGGAGGATGTTCTCGGTCTCATTCCTAAAACCCATCCCTTCAGCATCTCCTAAAACTGAATGCACAGATTTTTTTTTTTTTTCTGATAATTCCAATAAACCCTTCAAACTAGTTCTTCTTCAGTGAACTGTGTGAAGCTGCCCGTGGCCATGTGAAATGGTAACATAGTCCTTGTAGAGAAAGACATGAAAAAGATGTCTCAGAATCCTGCAGTTCCCTTGGGTTGGTACGGATGTAGTTGTTCTGTGGCCACTGTCACCCAGCTGTGCCCATCTTTCCACAACTTCTAGCCTCCAGTTCTCACCCGACCTTTGTTCAGGGATTTCTGCCTGACTTGCTTCCCGATCCCTGCTAGATAGCCTCCTACCCACCATGTGATTCTCCACCAAAAAGTGTCTGCACCGAAGACTCTTGACATCTATTCCGAAGAGATCCATCTCCATCCAGCGCAGACACCCACGGCCACACCCTTGACTTTGCTTTTACTTAAATTGCTTCAGCTCTGAAATCTTTAGCATTATCATTTTTTGCAACCTTCTATTTCCTACTTTGCTCATATCCCCAGGGGCCAGCTGGTATTAAAAAAACCCCCAAAAAACAGGTTTTAGCAGCAGAGAGAAATGGCTTTAAATACTGGCACCACCCCTTGCTAGCTGTGTGACCTCAGGCAATTTCTCTGTGTTTCTGAGCCTCACTGTCCTCCTATGAAACCAAGGGGTAATAGCACCTCTTCTTGCAGGATTACATGTGATCAGAAGCTCCTAGGAATGTGGCAGATGCTCGGCTCTCCTTCCCCTTTGTCCATTCTCACACTCACTAACTTTCTTTTTGGCTCTCAAGCAAGATGCTGGTCTTTCCAGTCCTCCTCTGCTCTGAGCTTCATCCCTCTGATGTCTCTCCACTTGCTTTAGCTTACAATGCAGGGCTTCCAAGGTTCCCCCCACTCCCCAGCTGCAAAAGTTTGTAGCTCAGCTAAGAAGGCTCTGGGTGTTTGGTTCTGAGCTTCTCATGTAGAAGAAGAGGCAAAAGAAGAAGGAGGAGAAGGGCAGGGAGCAAAGCCACTCTGATTTTTAATGTTATTTCTTTTTCATGGGGACTACACAGTCATCGCACACTATCTGGTTTTAACCTTCAATGATAATAAAAGCTTTAGGATTTTAAGAAGATCCACTAAAAGTCAAGTCTCTTTTCTATTTGACACAGACATCAATTAAAAACTGGGTCTGCATCTGAAGCAAGAATTCCACCTTTGTCTCTGAACTAACTCACATTAGGGGATGCAGGATCCATATGTGGGCACTGAGCTTCCTAACACCAAAAGTGGCCAATCCAGCCTCAGGTAACGCTTGACTCCAGCCCCAAGAGAATGACTCTAAGAGGAGCTCAGGGAAATGCCCAAAGCACTGGAGAGAAAAAGAGCTGTCCACATCAAGTTCCTTGTTTAAACTCACTAATCATGTTCTTTGTTAAGTTGATGGGGTTTCTTCCCTACTGGATCAAGGACTGGGGAGGGGATATTTTTCAGAACATTTAAATGTCTGTAAAATCTTTATTCACTTTAAAGCTGGTGCCTTTTACTGTTGAGCTATAACTTTTTTGTATGTTTTGATACAAGCATTTTACCGTCATGACATGTTTTCTCCTATTCTATGGGTTACCTTTTTACTTTCTTAAAGATGCCTTTTGAAGCAAAAAAGTTTTAAATTTTAGTCAAGTCCAATTTATACATTTCTTTTTTGTCACTTCTGGTTTTTATGTCATAACTAAGAATCCACTCTCAAATCCAAGGTCACAAAGATTGACTTCTGTGTTTTCTGCTATGAGTTTTACTGTTTTAGTTCTCACACTTACGTGTAACAGTTAATTTTTTTTTTTTTTTTAAGACAGGGTCTTCACTTTGAGTTCAGACTGGCACTGAGCTCAGCCTGAAACTCACAGCAATCTTCCTGCCTCTGCCTCTTGAGTGATGGGATTACAGGGATGAGCCACCATGCCCAGTGAATATTGTTCTTGTATCTTGCACCATTTTGTAAATTATTTAACAGTTTTTGGTGAATAAGTTAGTATTTTCTATGTGTAAAGTAGTTTCATCAGCATTTATAGAGCTTTTCTTCTCCCTTTCAATCTATATCCCTTTGTTTTGCTTCCTTTCCTAATTGTTCCTATTACAACCTCCAGTGTAATACTGAGTAGAAGTGGTAGAGACAGATGTTCTTGTACTCCTGACGCAGAAGAAAATATGTAATCATTCACCATTAAGTATGATGCTAGCCATGGATTTGTCAAAGGTATTTTTATTGGGTTGAGGGAGTTTTTCAGTGGTTTTATCATAAAAGTTTAATTTTGTTAAATCTTTTAATTAGGATAGTCCTGTGATTTGTGAGTTTTGTTCTATTAGTATGATATATAATTGATTAGCTGATGATAAACCAACTTTTTATTCTTAGGCTACATCCCCCTTGATTATGTCTTTATATGTTATTCACTTCAGTTCCTAGTAAATTATTGAGAATTTTTTACCTCTGTGTTACAAAGAATGATGATATAGTTTCCTTGTCTTGTAATATCATTTAATTTTGGGATCAGAGGATTACTGATTTCAGAGGATAAGCTGGGAAGTGTTATTTTCTCCTTTTTTTAGTTTCAGAAGAATTTATAAAGTATAGGTGTTTGCTTGTTTATCCCTAGGTAAAATGGTGTAAGCGAATGATATACATAATACCAAAGATCCAAAAATGTTTTTAGTATCAGACTAAGGCCTTCTTAGGTCCCTTCTTTGGACTTTCATCATACATTTCCTCTTTATGTTTCTACATAGGTAGCATGAACTTCATCAGCTATGCAGGAGAACCCTTGCACTTGCCTTAGAGGTTTGCTTTTACCCTGGCTTAGGCACATATTTTAGGATTCTTCTCCCCTTATATCTGAATCGGTCCAGGATAGGCTTATCTACAAACAACAAGGTCTCCAGACAACAGAGGATCTCAGTTTGTTTCTCCTTCATGAAGGTCAGGATGCAGGCAGAAGGCCCAAGACTAAGATGGTAACTTCGTTCTATTAAGCCTTCTGAAGCCCTGGCTTCTTCCAGCTCTTTACTCTGTGATTTCAGTTTTAGCCCTTATGCTTCTGGTCCAACAATGATATAATACACAGGAAATAGTACAGATGGAAAAAGAAGCACACACAGGGCAAGTGAGAGTTCAGGCAACTCCCTCGTGACACCTGTGATTCTACCTCAATGACTAGGATGTACCCACATGGTTTCTCTTAGCTACTGGGGAACCTGGCAGTTGTGCTTATCATTCTGAATCGACATGGATTCACCCAAGTTAGCTTTTTATTATGGGAAAAGAAGAGAAACAAGAGCGTCCTGGGAATCTGGGTGTGCACCATACAGGTCACTCATTAGTTTATCAAAGTCCATTTTTAACCCTTCAGGAAGTGCTCTGTTGTGTTCCTTCTAAAATTCATGTATGATCATCCAGTCCTATGATGCATCACTTTCCAACTACTTAAAAGAGTCCTTAAATGTGGTTTATTAGTCCTCCTGCACTAGCTTTAGTCTACTTTTCCAAGTTTAGTTTACGTCCATCCTCCTGTCTCCTAGAACTTTTCACTCATGCATCATCAAAATTCTGTTTTCCCTAAGTAGGCCAATGTTTTTATGTCTTAGGACCTGGTTCATACATTAGTAGTAGACTGATTAATCTTTCTGCTTACAATGTAAGTGGGTTCTTTCCATCAAGTGATGAGCTCTTTCCGTTGAAGTTATTTGCTTTGGCCAGTGGAATGTAAGTGAAGTAACTGCACGTGGATCCTGAGTCTGGGCCTAATGAGACCCTGTGTGCTTCTGGTGTCTCTTGGACCTCTGTCTCTGCTATTAAAGCAAGTTTGAGCTAGCCTGCTGGACCAGGAGAAACCAAGGGTAGTGCTGAGTCACTTTAGCCAAGGCCAGTTCTGACCATGGCCTTCAGCTGACCCACGAGCTGACCTCAGGTTTGTAACGAGCCTGCTCCAAGTAACCTGGCCAGACTTCCATCAGCAGATCAGCCTGGCTGACACACAGACTCATGAGACATAATCAGCGGTTGCTATGTGAAGCTGCTAAGCTTGAGGAATCTTGTTTTCCTGCTTTCCTTGTGGCATGAGGTCAAGGATACAGGGATGGTGCAGGTGCTGTTCTTTTGCGTTGAAAGGCCTCTCTAGTTTTCCTGGCCTAGTGGAGTCCTAAACCAATCTATCCACCGAGACCCAGATCAGATGTGACCTTAACTGAGAAAGCTCCTTGTCCCTACCTGGGCGAGCACAGTCACTTTTTTCAATGAGTGTCACACCTTTGTCATGGCAGGTAACATACAGTTTCTCATTCTCACAGCTAGCTTGAGACCAAGCTAGCCACTATCTCATGATGATGCACACCAAAAATACTTGTAAGAATGAAAAAGCAAACTCTAGAACACTAAGCATATACGATTCTTTCTTTTTTATGTTCTTTCCTTTCCAAACTACACATATAATTTCTCATATGCACTAATCCTTCTGTAATGCAGACCTCCATTGTAGTCCTTGATTGCATATTGGTTGCATTTATGTTTCTTTTTCCTCAGTCTGCTTTGTGCACCTATGACAGAATTCCATAGACTGGGTAATTTATAATTATCCAGAAATTTACTTGGCTTATGGATTTGGAGGCTGAGAAATCCAAGATGAAGGGGCTGGGGCCAGGGATTTAGCTCAGTGGTTCTGGCATCTGCCCGCCAAGAGGAAGGGGCTGCATTTGGTGAAAGTCTTTATGCCGCATTGCATTGTGGTGAAAAACACCACATAGGCATGGCTGGCTGAGCAAGAGAGGGCTGAGCTTGCTTTATAGCAAACTCACTTTCGAGACATGAGCCCATTCCAATAGCAGCGGGGTAACCCGTAAGAGCAGAGCCCTCCTTGCCAATCTCTACATGGTCTTATCTCTTAACACAGTTTCACCAGGCTTAAGATGCCAACATGTGGACTTCAGCAGACTCAGCCAAGTGCTATCGTCTTCCCATGTGTGGCTTTCAAGTTTAAGCGGTGTCATATTTTCCTGGTCTGACAATCTCCCACATTGGGTGATCATGTTATCTCTTGAAATGTTTAAATTCTTAAAGTTTCTCAGTTGTTCGAATCAACTTATGATTATATTCACTACTACCACTGTAAGCAGACTAAATGTAGTTTACTGTCACCTTTTAATGTATTCCCATCGGTTTCCATAAAAATCATTAAAAGTCACACAGTTTGATCTAACTGTTTGATCACACTGTTTGTCATCTAATTCACCTCGGTAATTTCCTCTTTCCAAGAGAGTGGAGGTGGCTGAGAACCCCGTTCCAGCCACTAACAGTGAGATGGAACTCTGTGACCTGTGGGTTTTGGCTTTTCAGAGTTTACTCCATGCACTCGGGGCTTCATTTGTCATATGCCAGTTGGACATGACTCAATTGTCAGTCTGTAGTCCAAGATGATAAATTTGTGTCAGAAGGGTCTGCAGAAGGACACAAAAATGACCCTTCTGATTGCTGCTGCATTCTGGGAAGAGGCCTGGGGGTAGGCAGAAGTCCTCACTCACATGGGTAGGGTAGGGGCTGGTGGGCGGTGGCCCACTTCTGAACCCTCACTCTCAATCCACAGCCCTCTCAGCATATTTTGCTGAATTTTATGTAATCAGTCCCACGGTGGGTGGTTGTATAATCAGTTACCCTTCAGCATTGGGGAAGGATCCGTTCCAGCCATCCCTGTGGGTGCCAGAGTCTGGAGATGCTCAAATCCTTTATATAAAATGGCTTAGCATTTGCTAAGAACCTACACATCTTCCTCTACACTTTCAATCGTCTGTAGGCTAATATAATACCTAATGGTATGCAAATGCTATGTGAATAGTGCTCATATTGTATCTTTTGGATAGTAATGGCAAGAAAAGAAATCTGTATATTTAGTAAAAAAAAAAAATCTGTTTTGGAACATTTTCCATCTGATTAGTGTCCCTGTGGATGTGCAGGCTGAGAATGGAGGGCCGCCTTCTATGGTGTCCCGTGTCCTATTGTGGTCAAGGATACTTCACAAACCTTATATTGAACACACAATATTTTATTGTCTTAAAGAAGGAAATCTCCTGGTAACAACCATGTGTGTGTGCCTCATGCCAGGTCCAACTTCATGAGAAAGCCTTGCACTCCAGCCTGTGGTCACACAAATCAGTTGTTTCTGATGTCAGAGTTAGAAATCATTTGCACCATAATACAGCAATAACTTTTAATGCCTCCCATCCAGCCAGACTGCTGGCACTAATTAGTATTTTGTTTACTCTGGTGGGATTGTATAAGTTATGATACCTGTTTTATAGATAGTGAAACAGAGCAGATTAGTGGCTCCTGCCCAAAGCTACAGAAGGAGACACCAAAATTAGGGTGACAAGTCCCATATCCTGTCCACCAGACATCTCTGGATAGATAAGGTAAAATTTTAAAAACAACATCAGGAAAACAGACAATGCAATGAAGAAGTCCTGCCACATCAGCCCATTGTGTTTTGTCTGATGCACTGAAATAAAAATCCCTAAGCATTAAATATGTAAGAAGGAAAAAATTAATGAAAAGAGAAAATAACTCAAGTGCCTGACATTCACACATCATGGCCTCATTCTCCCTAAATGGGCTGTGATTTTAAAACAAATCCAGCTCTTTCCTCCCTGGTACAGTGCACTGTATGCCAGGCAAATGAAGCCTGCAGCATGGAAGCAGAAAGCTTCCTGCCTAAGCACCCAGCTCAGCCCTCAGGAGGGTAATGGGGCCATGTTACCAGGTGACAGATGGACCACTGTATCTAAAAGTGGTGTCTCAACAATTCCAGGAACATCGACCTTTTGCTACAAACTGCTTGCTTTGCTCTTGAAAATTCTGGATACAACTTACTTTTTAAATTACTAAGTTTTTCCTCTCATTTAGAGTGTTTCTTAGAAACCCTGCCTCTGGTCTCTAACAGGGGTAGCTGGCTTGGGTTGACCCCAATGCTTAGGTGGTCAGCATGCCTGCTCATCGGACCACTGATGAGATTTTCTGTTCGCTCGATGGCATTCTAGCCTTCCAATGCTAAAAAGAGCTTTCAAAATGTGACATTTACATTCATCCTAAACCTCACTATCTTCTATCTTTGTGACTCATTCAATAGTCATCAATTAGACCAATCTTTGATTTTTAAGAAACAAATACCTTTACTGAAGTATAATTGACATATTACAGTTTATACATATTTAAAGTGTCCAATTTGATAGTTTCTATCCCATGTCTATACTTATGAAGCCATCATTATATAGGATAATGACCATGTTCGTCACCCCCCCAAATTTCTTTATGCTTCTTTGTGATCTTGTTTTCACACACGCCTGTCTCTGCCCCCACAGTCACTATAAATTAATCTGCATTTTCTAGAGATTTATACAAATGACATCATGCAGTACATAACTTATTTCACTGGCTTCTTTCACTCAATTTATTTTTAAATTCATCGTGTTTTATCAATTGTGTATATATAGATATATATAATATACAAACATATTTCTGTGTTGTATCTAAACTCAGAATTTGTTCTACATTCATCAATTGATGGCCATTTGGGTTATTTCCAGTTTGGAGCTTTAACAGATAAAGTTGCTGTAAACATCACTCATGAGTCTTTGGATGATTACATGTTTTAGATTTTCAGCGATAAGTATCTAGGAATGGAATGGCTGACTCATACTGTTCGGTGTGTGATTGACTTTGTAAGAATCATCAACCCAATTGCCAACACGTTGTGCATTTTACATTTCACTAGCATTGTATGAGAGTTCTAGTTCTTCCTGCATCTTGCTATGGTCAGTCTGCTCAATTTTGTCCATTGTCATAGGTAGAAAGTGGTATCTGATTACAGTTTAATGTAAGTATATTAAGCATATTTTCATGTGCTTAGTTAAAATTAGAATAACTTCTTTGGTGAGGTATTTTCATCCACAGAGGGGCCATTTTCCTATTATTAGGTTTTGAGAGCTCACTTGTTATAGGCAATGTCCTCTTATCCACAATTTCACTTTCCATGGTTTCTATTACCCACGTTGAACTGCCATCCAGATTTTTTTTTTGAGACAGGGTCTCACTTTGTGGTACAGGCTGGCCCTGAGCTCAGCCTCAAACTCACATCACAGCAATCCTCATGCCTCTGCCTTCCGAGTGCTGGGATTATAGGCGTGAGCCACCACGCCCGGCGCTGTGGGATGTGGTACTGATTGCTGCTGGGTGTGAGTCTCCACAGCCAGTATTGTATGTGGTTACCAGGGAATCGAACCCGGGTCCTTGTGCTTGCAAGACAGGCGCTGGAACCACTGAGCTAACTCCCCGGCCCTGCAGTCCAGAAATATTAAACAGAAAATTCCAGCATAAAGAATTAGGCAGTTTTAAATTGTGTGCCATTCTAGAAACATGGTAACATCTCATGCTATGCTGCACCACCAAGCCCAGGACATGAACCATCCCTTTGTCCAGCACATCTGCACTGTGCACACAACCTACTCACTGTTTAGTGGCCACCTTGGAGATCAGGTCTACTGCGGCAGTGTCATGGCGCTTGAGTCCACATCCCCCACATTTTACTCCATCGTAACCTCAACGCATGACGCTGGTGATGCTGACAGTCTAATATGCCAAACAGAAGCCATACAGTGCTTCCCTTGCCTGTAACCCCAGTTACTAAGAGGGCGAGGGAGGAGGATCCCAAGTTCAAGGCCAGCCTGAGCATTTAATGAGACCCCATCCCAAATAAAATATTTTAAAGGGCCAAGGATGTAGGTCAGCATATGCACAGCATGTGCAAGGTCTGGGGTTTCATCCTCAGTATTACCAAAAGAAAAGAAAAGTCATCAGTCATTTCTTTAAGAGGAAAGGTGAGACTTCTTGACTTAATAAGAAAATGGCTGAGATCGCTGCAGTAAGAACGAGTCTCCTGTTTCTGGAATTGTGAAAAACAAAGCCAAATTCATGCTAGTTTTGCTGCCACACCTCAGAGTGCAAAAGGTACAGCCATGGTGCAGGGCAGTGCTTAGTCAAGATGGCAAAGACTTAAATTACAGGGCTCGACGCTATCTGCAGTTTCATGCGGCCACCGGGTGCCTTGGAACGCGTCCACCTCAGACAAGAGGGGCAGCTGTATGCAGAGTACGGGCCTTTTATCAGGATGCATCGCGAATATTATCTCCTAATCTCTGGGTGACTTTTTAAATTCCTTGTTACTTTGACAACAGACCTTTAATGGACGACCAAAGCTTTTAATGTAAAAGTCTACTTTTAAATTAGTTCTTCATTTATGATAACCATTAAATGACTATTTTAAATTAGGGGTTTGGGGATCAACAAATTTGCTTTAAAATAGCAGTATCATATCTAAGTTTAGGCCGCACCTCTGTACTCTGTGGTATAATCTGAGGGTCACATAAAACGGTGGTCATTAAAATCCTGCCTGGAACAGCTTAATTATCAGTGAGCAGGGTGTATTATCCAGGCTGTGTTAATAAGAGAAATTTTTGTAGGGCTATCTGGTCTAAATTTAGATTTATTTTAAATTTATCTTCTTTAACACAAGCACAATAAATTTCAGGTGGAAATTCACTGACACACTGTATACCTACTACTACTTTATGAACATAGCCTCCTCTATAAAATTACATTTATAAATTCCTAGGATTTACAGACCCTAAAATATAAATTGTATAAAATTTAATTAAATTAAAAGGCATTTTATTAAGTTTTTTCAATTACAAGTTAAAATAAAATGATACATTTCTTAAAATTAAAAAGCATAATCTGGTAAAGGAAATTTCTTGGTATCTTCTCCTGTAATCTTCAACTTTGTTTTAAATCTTAAAATGTTCAATATAAATAAGGCTTTAAAGTAATCATAAATAAGTAAGTATTAGGTAAACACATGCTACTTTTTAAAGCTTACCATACCAGCGTTCTCTTTTATGGACTGAGGTTATCAAAGAAATCTTTGCCTACCTCAATATTCTCCAGTTTACCATTAGCAGTTTTATAGTTTTAGATTTCCTACTTTGTCGTTACACTCTATGTTAAGTCACTTTTGGCACATAGTGTGAGGAGTGGCTCAAATACTTTTTTAATTTTTTAATGGAACTGAGGATGTAACCAAAGGCTGTCACACTTCTCAGCCTCCCTTTAAAATTTTTTTAATTTTAGTTTAATTTAAAATTTTTACTTGTTACTTTTTGAGTTGCTGAATTGCCTAGGCTAGGTTTGCACTTGTGATCTCCCGGCCTCAGTTTCCCAAAGTCCTAGGATTACGTCCAAGGTTGTTTTTCTTGGCTTGTGAATGTTCAATTTTTTCAGTCCCATTTGTTACAGAGACTGTCTTTTCACCATCAGTGACCTTGGGCCTCCGTCAGCCCTTAGTGTCGTGGAAGTCTGTGGGTCTATTTCTGGGTTCTGACAAGAAGACTCTGCCAGCTTTATGATGCTTTGAGGTCAAAATGTCTTTGAATTTCTGGCTACTTTTAAGACTTTATAACTAGGAACAATCTGACTCAGACATCTGGGTGTAGTTTTTTTGGTTCTTTTGTTTGTTTTGTTTTTTTGAGACAAGGTCTTGCTTTGTAGTTCAGCCTGGCCCTGAGCTCAGCCTCAAACTCACATCACAGCAACCCTCCTACCTCTGCCTCTCAAGTGCTGGGATTACAGGTGTGAGCCACCACACGCGGCACTGTGGTTGTGGTGCTGATTGCTGCTGGGCGTGAGTCTCTACACCCAGTATTGTATGTGGTAACCAGGGAATTGAACCCAGGCCCTTGTGCTTGCAAGACAGGCGCTGGAACCACTGAGCTAACTCCCTGGCCCTGGGTGTAGTTTTATTCGTGTTTCTTGTCTTTGGAAGCTGTTAATCTTACATCTAGGGATTTAAAATTTTCATCAAGATTGGCAAGTTTGGGGATATTATTACTTCAAATATTTTTCAGACTCTTATCTCCTATTTTTGGAGGACACTAACGACAGGGATTTTGGGCTGCTGGAAGTTGATTCACATCTCAGCAGTACATTTACAGTTTTTAAACTGACTTTTCTCTCTGAGTCTCACTTGGATTGCTTGTTGCTGTGTCTTTGAGGCCACTGACCTTTTCTTTTTTAATATCTAATCTCCTACTAATCTCATTCATTATATTTTTTTGGTTTCAAGCAACAAAATTTTCAGTATAATCGAAAGTTTGATTTCACTCTTTTAAAAAAAGATTTTCCAGTTCTCATTTATTGTTTTGGACATGTACGACATAGTTTTAGTAACTGCTATATACCCTTATTTGCTAATTTAACATCTCTGTTAGTTCTGATTGGCTATGAACTATTTTCCTTCTCTCTAGCCTGCTCTTTAATCTTTAGATAGATTCCAAACTATTATTGCCATGAAATATGTTATCTGAAATATGAATTTTGTTTTGTTGGGCCTGAAGACCTATCCCTTCTCTTGAACTTTGCTCTGGGAAGGAGTTAAGTCATTGGAAATAGGCTGGTCTTTTTGGGCTTTGCTTTTCGGGTTCTTTGGGTGCTTCTAGAGTAATACTTAGCGAACTTCTCAGCACTACTGAGGTAAGATGTCTCCACAGTAATCTGCCCACTGGCCCATCTATGTCATTTTCCTACCCTTGCTGGTGGAACAGGTCTTATTCCTGGCACTGTGTGAGCCCAGGGCATGGTTCTCCCTAATCCTTTGTGTGGTTCCTCCCCGGCCTGTTCAGCTTTCTTCCAAGCACATGCTCATCACACCCTGATCAGTACATCCAGGGCCCATGCAGAGCTCAGAAGTCTCTCTGTGGAGCTGTCTCTTCTCCTGTGTTCTCCTTTGTGAAGTCTAGTAGCCTCTCTGACCCTCTACTTTTGCTTCATCCCCTCCATTCAGGAAGTTCACCAGCCTCTCTGGGGTCCCTCTCTGCTATGAGTTGAATTGTGTCCCCCCAAAGACACACTGTGGTCCTCACCCCCAGTGCCTCAGAGAGTCCCCTTCTATGGGATGAGCGTTTAGAGGTAAGTTAGAATGAGGATATTAGCACAGACTCTACTCCACTATCACTGCTGTCCTTATAAGAAGAGGAAATTTGGTTCAAGATGCATACAGAAGGACAACACTGAGAAGACCAGAGAGAAGATGGCCAGCTTCTGTCACAGAGAGCCTGAAATTCCTAGGAGAAGCATGGGACAAGCTCTCCTTCACAGCTTTCTGAAGGAACCAAGTCTGCTGATGTTGATTTCAGATTCACAGCCTCCAGATCTGAGGCAAACATTTCTGTGAAGTGGCCTAGTCGCTCATACTTTCTGCCCTCTGCCATTGGAATTTAATTCAGTACCTCCTCTCACTGCACTCCAGAGACTCGGGGCAGGAGGCTGTAAACATCTGCAGTGCTTTCCATCTGGATGTCCCCCCAGCCTCATGCCTCTCAGGGGTGCTGTAGGGAGGTGACTAGACCCAGGGGATGTGATGCTCATCAAAAGAATCATCTGCTGGTGAGTTCATGTTAAAGGTAACGCTGGGAGGTGACAACTGATTGGGGGAGGTGGCTCCCTGGGGGTGTGGCCTGGAAGGGTCTATCTTCCTCCCTCCCATGGGCCCTCTCTTGGCTTTCAGCCTGTGCACATCTCTTCCCCGCCCCTCCGCCTTGCTGTCCTGCCTTGGAGCCAGCAGACTATGAACTGAAACCCCTACAAACTGAGCCAGGAGTCAGGAACCGTGTCACAGCATGACAAAGTAAGACCCAGGAAGGCTCACTGTCCATTTCCACTTCCTGTTCCTTGGAGTTCTGATAGTGCTTGTCTCCAGCGCTGCCTTGGTTCTTGCGGCTTCAGTGGAAGCTCCGGGCCATGTTACTTCTTGGGCAGAAGCAGGAGTTCTCACTCACTTGATTCTTAGTCGCCTGGCACTCAGTGCGAGCTCCTTAGTTTTACCATCTTGTGACGTTGTGTTGTTTGCCAAAGGGATTATAGAAGCAGTGGCACACTGCTAACCACACTAAAGAGATGGGAGGCCAGGTCTAATGCTCCTTTGTATAATAAAGAGCAATGCCTGGGCTCACTGTGCAGGGCCCATCTGAGCCGAAAAGGGTATTTCCGGTTCTTTGGACTCAGCACACTGAGAACTGACTCATGATGAAAAAATCAATGGATGTGAAACTTCTTATTCCACTTGGTATTTTCAGGGTGTGAAAAATAGCCTGCAACTAAAATATTTTTGTCCCTGTTTTGTTTTCAAAGAACTGACACTCTGATTATTTCCTTTTAAAATCTACAGTCACATAAATTCTAGCACAGACCTGGAGAAGAAAATCTGGGGACCAAACTACCCAGGCTGCAAAGCAGAACGAACAGCACGTCAGGGCTCTTGTGGATTTCCAGTCTGTCATTCTTTCTTTGTTTCTCTGCTGGGTTTCCCAGAAGGATGTGACTCTGTTCGGTGCCTGGGTCTTCCCTGATAGGCATGGGAGAGAATCACAGTTTTTGGTTCCGTTCTGAAGACGTAAATTAACTGCTCTTCGATTTTACTGCTAGAGGAGAGTGTCCCCTGGGTGCTGAGGACACTGCTTCAAGATGTTCCAAATATAAGTCTTTCAAATGATGAACTATAGATTTTAAGAAGCTGTTTACAAAGCAGGACAAAAGCATTGTACGAAGAAAGGAGAGTTTCTTTCGTATGACCAGACTGCTGAGCAGATGTGCTAATAAGACAATTTTATACATTTAACCAATAATCACGAATCACGTTCCTCCTCTGGGCCTTTGCGCGTACCATTTCTTCTGCCAAGACTGCTCTTCTCCAGGTATCTATGTGTCTACTTTTCATGCAGTCCAGGCTCAAGGTCACCTTCTCAAGGTTTATCCTGAGTATGCTAAATAAAAGGACACTGTAGCCCCACTACTCCTATCCCTTGTAATATTCTCTTCACTTGGCTGGATTCACTTGTCACAGTCAAAAGACACATACATGTTTCACTAACCCAGACACATTTGTTTATTGTCTAGTCTTTAATATGATATCTACTTCGTCACAACAGAAATTTTCCCTGCTATTTTCTCAGGACCTAAGACAATGCCCAGCACACAGTGTGTATTCAATAAATACTGTTGAATGGATGAATCAAATTTGCCAGTTTCCTTCTCTGCACGAAGGCACAAGAGGGAAAAACCACCCTGTGGCCAATGCCTGTCACTCAGCTCCAGGAGCTCAACTTCCGGTAGGAAGACGAAGAGGGGTACCCGTGACTGTGCTCCACAAGGAATGAATTAAACACTACTTTGAACGCCCACAGTGGCGGTGGGGGAGCAGTGTGGGGTGAACCATGCTGCAGAACAGACGGGCTGAGGCTGAAGGCGCGTCCAGCCTGCGCCCCAGAGCAGCCGAGACGCAGAGCCGGAGGCGTCGGCAGGATGTTCTCTGAGGAGAAGCCTGCTGCGCTGGGTCTCCGGAGCGCAGCAGGAGATGAAGAGACACTGCAGCTGGGGCCTGCTCTTGCCCATGGGCCCAGGCCTTGGATCTGTTTTAAAGGACTCCAGTGAGGACGTATTTTAAGTGATCTTTAGTGTGGTTAGCAGTGTGCCACTGCTTCAGTGAGGATGGCACTGAACTTGGCCCTCAAGGATCCGTTTGGACACCATTTCTCTTAGCAAGTAAGTGCTACAGAAGCCTTGCACCACGGAGGGAATAATTAGCAGCTTTGCTAATTATAATTCACTGGCCTTTTCTTCATTGATTGCTTTTTTTTTTTTTTTAAATAAACAGCCTACATGAGATTTATGCTGTGTTTTTGTTTAAAAACTAACCAAGCATTTTGCTATGGCATCTTCTAGATCTGGTGCCTGGACCAAATGAGCTCCATAAAGTCAACACAAGGACAGAAGTGGGCCCTGTATCACCATATCCAGCCCCACCAGCAGGAAGGTAGTTGGGACTTACAGAACCACTTCCCACCCACCCAACACACCCCGCTCATCCAGCTCTACCACTCATGGAGAAGAACTTGAGGCCCAGCCAGACTGAACTGCTCTTTTTTTTTTTTTTTTTTTTTTGAGACAGGGTCTCGCTGTGTAGTTCAGGCTGGACCTGAGCTCAGCCTCAAACTCACATCACAGCAATCCTCCTGCCTCTGCCTTCCAAGTGCTGGGATTACAGGCGTGAGCCACCACGCCCAGCACTGTGGTATGTGGTACTGGTTGTTGCTGGGCATGAGTCTCCATGCCCAGTATGGTATGTGGTTACCGAGATTGAACCTGGGTCCTTGCGCTTGCAAGACAGGCACTGGAACCACTGAGCTAAATCCCTGGCCTGAGACTGACCTGCTCTTTCAGTGGCTCCCAGCTAAATGCAAATCAAAACTGCATTAAGAGTCCATCTCACTCCTGGGAATGGCTGTCCTTGGGCTACAGAGAATAGTAAGTGCTGAGGACAGAGGAAGTGGGTAAGGACCACTTTTCCACACTGTTGGAAGGACTAGAAAGTAATACAGCCATTATGGAATTCAGTATCATGGCTCTTAAAAAACTAAAAACAGAGGTGCCAACAACTTAGCTATTCCTCAGTGTGGTCTCCCCAGAATAAAGTCCATATACTATAGAGATACTTGCATAATTACACTTACTGTATCACAGTTCACCATAAAAGCCCAGGTACTCAACAACAGATGAATGGATTAAAAAAATGTGCTCTGTATACACAATGGAATGATATTCAGCCATGAAAAAGGATGAAATCCTGCCATTTGCAGGAAAATGGATGGAACTGGAGATCATCATGTTAAATGAAATGAGCCAGACTAGATAGCCACACAGCACATGTGTTTCTCTCATTTATGGGGGTGGAGATATCCAGAGAGAGAGAGAGAGAGAGAGAGACAGAGAGAGACAGAGACAGAGAGAATGACAGTGGAAGGGAAACTACTAGATACTAGAAAAGCAAATTAGAGGAAGAGGAAGAAGAAGCTGTAGATAAATGATGAAAGTATGTTATGTGCACATGCCCATGTGCCAAGATGAAACACCAGTACCTGTGTAAATAACACACACCAATTTAAAAGCTTTCTGAAAAAAGAAAAGACAAACAAATGACTCCTGAGTGTTCAGCAGCCGAACCACACCTTGAGTCAGGTGAGAGTTCTCTCTACCTCACCCATTTCTGTGGCAAAAGCAGGTTGTGCGAGTGTCCTTGAAACCACAGTATTGAAGTAGACACCTTTTTAAGTTGGATTTTCCCAGAGTTTTGGGGCGGGAGCTGTGGGTGGAAGAGGAAGAAGAGGTAAATGATAGAAGAAATAAATATTGAGCATTTCAATGTTTGAGGGAGGACTGTTTTGAGTGCAATACAAAGTCAACTTGGGTTTTCATGTTGCAGCAGGAGACATGAAGGAAATGCCCGCTCTGGGCAGTGCCCTCTTGTGCCCTTAAGGAGCAGCCCTGCCCAGAGTGAATTATACTCTCTAAGGTCTGAACAGTGCCCTCTTAAGTTCATTTCTGCTGGAAGGAGACAAAGGGCTTCCAAGGCACACATTGGGGCCCTCAGATAACATTGCACCTCAAGGTTCCTACAGAGATACACACCGGTCTCTTTCGCTCTGCTCACTGCAACCTGCAACTCTACCTGGTTTGCCTCTCGCTGTGCCAGTGGTGGGCACAGAAACTACCTGGGCAAAGTTATTTCAAAGGAAACAGGACGCTCCATCTGGTCAAAGGGAATGTTCTACGTAAATTCAGTTTTCTGTATTCTGCAAATGAGAGAAAGCATGATGTGTCACGGTTATTATTATTATTATTATTGCCATTATAACTGACTACAGCTATAATAGTGTGACACAGCACCACTATAATAGAGTGACAGAGGGTGGGGTGGGAATCACCCGGCACAGTTGCTCCACTCACTTAACACCTATGCGTGCTGGACTCATGGATTTGAAACAGGTTGGGCATCCCAAGATAACCTTTCCAGGTTATTTCTTCAGGCTGAGCCCATTGAAAAACAGCGCTCAGAAAAGAACAGATTCTGAGTCCTGTGAGCCTCGGGGTTCAGGCACCAGTGTTGAAGACAACCACGGACCTGCTTACGTCAGCCCGGGGAATGTGCACTGTGCACCGGGCCTCAGAGATCCATGTGCATCGCTGCTGAGGCTTCTCTCCACCTGCCCATCCCATGATTCTCTGTTGGAGGCGGAAGGGCTCCTTGTGAGCCAGGTAACTCACAATCTAGCTTTTGAGGTCTGAAAACAGAACAAACATGAGTCTTCTGGTCTGTGGGGTATTTTATTGAGCTAAAAATATCAGAAACCAAAGGCGATCATGTTTTATAAATGAGAGGTATTTAAGTAGACAGCAATAGAATTTCAATGCATTTAATTTTTCAAACGATGCCACAGACTCCAATATGGCTGAGAATGGTTTTGGCACTTAGAATGTGGCGTTCAAGTCTCCCATAAGTTGACTATAATTGAATTGAAAGCTGGATAAGAAGGTAAAAGGTTGGGGGCGGAAGAGAAAACCTAGATTAATGTAATTTTTTAAATTGCCCAAGCCCTGAGTTTAGCATTAAACATTAAGATGGAAAGGAAGGGAGAAAGGGAGAGAAAGGAAGGAATAGAAGGAGGAAGGAAGGATGGGAAGAAGGAAAGGAACAAAACAGAGAAAAAGACAGAAAGTCCATCCGGATGTTTCATCAACATGGTGCAAGCAAGTAATTACTCTTTGGCTGCTGTGGCTGTCTGGATATTAAGGGGAAAACCCCTGGGTTTTGATGAATAAGACTCAGGTTTTAAATAACAACAAAAAAGTTTCTGCCATTCAAAGCCACTTCACCTGGAGCAGACAATTTTATCTTTGAAATCTTATTTTTCTTCTCATTTGAAAAATAAGTGTTACAACCCTCTTAAAAGTGGTGTGCAGACAGGAATCATTCCCTTGGAAACTTACACAAGTGTAAAAGTTCAAAGATTTACCCTCAAGGAGGGTAATCAAATGGATCAAACAGAGAACTAGCTCACTTGCTTTCACCAGTGTGCCTTTCTCATGCATAATGATGCTTACAAGGCTTGAAAGAACCCTGCCGAGAAAGGAGCCCGGCTCCAGGTACAGCACCTCCCTGCCACATGGGCAGCGCCCTCACCTTTCTCAGAGACCCAGATCCTGGAGCAAGGATTAGCATCATTGGGAAGGACTTAATGTATCAACGATTTCATTTACTCATTTTCTTCTGTACCAGGGATCACACTCAGGATCTTGTGCTTGCCAGGCAGGAATCAGAGGAAAAGTAGAAATTTAGCTTAGATATATTGTATACATTTGTTACTTACAAACTCCTTAGTGTCTTTTTTTCTTGGAACTGGGGATTGGACGCAGGATTGTGTGCTTGCCAGCAGGCTGCTGCACCACTGAGCGACATACAACCCAGCCCTCTCCCTAGTGTCTTACATCACTAAGTTGACATTAAGCTCCTTCTGTGTAGGAACTGCAGGGGTGCTACCGGTATACATAATCTCACCTTCCTGTTACAGAGTTGCATTAACATTATCTCAAAATATTACCTATTTCTTTATGTGACTTTGTACATAGATCCACCTTACTTAGGATTATAAGAAGAATATATCCTCACTTTGGGAAATAAAAAAGTAAAAAGAAGAAAATGAAAGAATTTGATAATCTCCCCCACAGTGACCCCACTGATCACATTTGAGCTCTGCTACTTGTCTGCTTGTGGTTTGGGGGTGACAGAGTTAACCCTGCAGGCAACTAACAGTGGCCACGTATCCCCGTTCGCTTGTGATTCAGGGACCTATGGTTGCCAGCCTGACATGTCTCCTTTTCTGGTCCAATCATTGCCTCGGACCTAGGCTGGTGCTTGGGGTAGTGGTGGTGTAATACATAAGATATGGGAGAAAAATGTGGCACATGATTAAATTTTTAAAAAATTACAGTAATAGGAGCATTGCCATTCACCTCTGTGAGAACACTCTCGCCCCACCGCTCTGGCGACTCCCCGAAGTGGGGCTGGCGCGCTCCTCCTCCATGAGGGTCTCCGCTCACTGTCACGGTGCCTTCATATTCTGAACTGATTCAGCACATTTGCCTCGCATGGTCATTTTGACTTCAGGGAAGAGCCAGAGGTCACGTGGCCCCAAATCCAATTCCGGTGAATAACATTGATGATGCTTCCTCAAGCCTGCCTTTCTGCTCAGAGTCACTCAACAGCATCAGTCATCATATTTTGGATCACATTGTAAAGATACTTATGAAAGAGGACTTCCAGAACTGCTTCGGAAAGTATCGAGACAGTGGGATAAATGGGTTCAAAGGAAGGGAAATGTTTTGAGGGAGTTAATGGCGGTGTCATTTACTGTGAGACATTTTACACTTACAAATATTTTTGCACATTGCGATTAACTTTGGTGTCAGTGTGGGGAAGATGCCCTTTCACTGGGTGGGGATCTCTGCTTCTTCAGACTGGAAGGCAAGGAGGGTGGGCACTCTGTCAGTGGCAGAGACATGAGAGTCCATCTGTTCCTGAGGGGACAATGCACTCACCTGCCCCAGTGCCGTTCTCTGGGTATCTGCTCCCTGAGATCACAGTGGCCTTCTCACGAATGCACTTTAGTGTGTGTTCTCTGTTGCTCGCCGCTAAATCACCCTGCCTTACCTTGCTGTCATCCTGCCATTACAATATACTCTATGTTGCGCACATTTTCCATGTCATCAAATATTCTCGAAAGCAAACCTTGCAAAACTGGGATTATGCGTCCCTTGAGTCTCATTCCGACAGGGCTCTGAGGCCTTTGAATGCACAGACTTGTTTTCTTGTGGTGTTTTTCCCTTTCAAACACAAACCCTAGCAATGTCTGGCACAATAAAGATGCTCTGACTTTGGGGATGAGGCACCTGGGGATGGACGTTACTGAGGCAAAGAAGACACTCCAGCTGTGGGTGACAGTTATTTATCGAGTGTGACTTCTCCTCCTCAGTCATCCTCTCCAGAACTGGGCTTATCGAAATCACACTTGAGTCTGCATTTGCTGAAGGTAAGTCTTAGGGAAGAGACCATAACATGCTAAATGGACAGTGCTTCTTGATAAGAGCACAGAAGTGCCAATCAGACGGCAATAAAATCCAAGTCCAAGGTCTCGGGTGGGGCTTCAGCAGCTGTAGGTACTGTGCTCTTCCTGAAACTCATGGAACGACCCCTCACCTGATTGAAAAATGTTTCTTCCACAATGCAAGGCTTAAGAATTAATTTCTTTGCAGGGGACTCGAAGTATATTTTTCATTGGTCTTTTTTCTTCTTGGTTTTATACAAGGGTGTCCCTAACTAGTGTGGGTGAATGAGCTGTCAAAGAAGCCTTGCTGTCCCATCAGCGATGAGCTGGCCAACATGTGCTTTTGCCATGAGTCTGGGAGGGCTCTGGGATGTTGTGGCCACACCTGCCTCCATCCCTGAGCATAGCAGTGCTGAGTTAGTTCACTGGCTAGTGCATCGTTAAGAAGGAAGGGGAAGTTTTAGCTTGCACAGAAGTCTAAGCTGTCCAGGAGGTGAGCCTGTAATTTGGGTGGGAAAGGAGCCAGTGAGGGCAAAGGGGGAAAGTCAAGGGAAAGAGGCACCCCTTGGCACGCTCGTTCCTGGGGAAATGCACTAGTGGGCACCAGGGGCCGGGTGCCACCAGTGTCTGGGGAACCCTGTGGTCCTCTGATGTTTTCCCTTACATGTTGTCTGTGAGTACAGAGTTGGTTTGTGTTTGAAAACACAATTTATGTCGTTGCATGGCAACAGAGTCTTTCTTTCACAGTGCCATGCTGCATTTCAGTAAACACGTTTTACCCAGGACACATAAGGGAAAATATATATATATATCCTGGGGGGCTGAGGGCTAATGCAAGTAAGAAAGTAAGAGACTTGGGTGCTGGTCCAGGGCTTCTCTCTCTCTCTTGAACTGTGTGGCTTTGGGGAAGTCCATGAATATCTCTAGGACACACTCTTACTTACAAAAGAAAGAGACTTATGAGGAACCAACATTTCGATCCAATAAAGCGGATCGCGAGCCATGTAAGTTCCCCACAGAAGACCACAAAAGTAAGAAGCTGAAAAAGGGTGAGGAAGGTTAGGAGAACCAGGTGAGGCCACCTCAAGGCAGGGGCAGAAGAGGAGAGTGTGCTGCTAAGAATGAAAGCACTGAGCTAACTTGCTCCCAACTCCTCATTCCCAGCTTCTGCTCCTTCGGACTTTATATCATCGCGTGGCTCGACCCACACCGGCACCACCAGCTCCTCCTCAGTCTGCCTCTCTCCCCGAGACTATGGACAGCACACGTCTTCTTGTTCCTAGAGACTAAACCCTGGTCTCTGTTCAGACCCCAGAGCATGGGGAGAAGGCAAAGGTGCTGACAAATACAGAAGCCAGCATCAGGGGTGATGAGTTCCAAGAAGGGCACAAGGATCTTCATCAAAAGCAATCTTTGTGAGAGATTTCTCTCCTGGAAGTGGGGCCTGAGGCTGAAGTAGGAGTCTGCTAGGTGGGGGATGCCCGCAAATTGAGTCTGGAGAGGTTAGGAGCTTAGAGAGGGACACAATGCTGGTGGAGAGGTCACAGGTCCTTCCAGCCACACAGGAGATGGCTTTATTCCAGGCTTAGCAATGGTAGAGAGTCTTACGTCGCCCTTTCATTTGTTTTCCTCAAGGCAGCCATCGCATCTGGTTAAGATTTGTTTTGATCATTTTTCTGCTTCCTGTTATTGGCACCATCTGATCGGACCTTTGCCATAAGATCCCAGGCTTCTTCCTGCAGCCTCATTACAGGGTGCTGTAAGAGATGCCCTGCCTCCCACTGCCCCTCTCCCTAACAGGATCCAACTTTTCCTTCTTGCTCCTCCTATAAGGTATGGCTTAGCCAACCCATAACTCCCTTTCCTGATGTATTGTCATTGCTTTGGAGACAGCACATAAATGACCCAAACCATCCTTATCAGAATGCATTTTGATCCTCCAAATCCTAGCACAGAGCATTTTCCATCCAGTATGTGTGGATGGGAAGCCTGGAACCATTGTAACCATTTTGTCACTGTGAGGTCCAGGCAGGAGACCACACTGTGGAAAATGAAGAGGTGGAAAGGAGAAATACCCTTCCTTAGCAACACAGAATGCCAGCCTTGGCAGTGTCATTCACTGACAAAGGCCCTCTTATCGTGCAGCCCACCTGCCTAAGCTAGTGATGCTGAACCTTTTAGGGACCGAGTGCTCAAACTGCTCCCTACTTTACATCTGGTGGCGCTTGCTATTCCTTTCTAGGCCTGTATATGGCCCTGAACGTGGTGTTATCCTGTGCTCAGCTGCTGAGGAGACTTGGCTCACATGCCAACAAAGAGGCATGTGCCATAGGTTTGCCATTATTGGCTCTAAGCCTATGCCAGGGCCTATTCCAGCAAAACTTCTGCATTTATGAAGCTAACCTCCCACCACAGGGCTTGGATGAACCACAGCATGAAGCAGGAAATAAACAAACCAGACAGTTTTATATAGTGGAGACTTTTACGAAGAAAATAAAACAAAATAAAATGAGCACAAAGATTTGAGTGGAGAGAGAGTTCCTGAAGATTGCACGGCCAGAACAGGCTGCTTTGAGCAGGTGGCAAACAGTAGCAGGCTGGAGGCAGGGGAGAGAAGGAACACTTCAGACAGAAGGGTTGGTCAGTACAAAGGCCCTGCGGCAGGAAGCTGTCCGATGGGTTCCAGGTACAGAAGGGGAGCACAGTAGCCTAGCAAGGAGGCAGGTGATATGGAATAATGATGTTTATTCCTCTTTTATTAATTTCATTCTGCTCTCCCTATGCTGTTAAGATAGGTCTCCAGGACTTACTTTTGCTGCACTTGCTCCTGGAACTTTCCCTCAACTTTCCCAGGTTCCCTTCTCTTTTGGACCTGACTCCACTGTCTTTGTGCTTGAAGCTAGAACTTGGAAAGCAATCCCTGTACTAGCTTCTATGGTTTTCTCTCTTTCCCTTATGATTTTATTGCCTCTCCTCTATTTGATTCCAGTCTTTGGGATGTGTCCAGCCTAAAAGCTTCCTACTAGGAAATTTAATTCCTGGGACAGTATATCACACTTCTGGATTCACGGCTTCCCTACCAGAATGCTCCTGAAAAATTAGAATGAATCATGTGGAAATTCTGTCTTAGAACTTGGCCCTTCAAGGAAACATCCCCGTATAAGGAAGCTATGTGTCTTGGATCACCTGACTGCCCCCTAAATTAGCCATGAGTAACAAATTATTACAACAACAACAGACAACACCAACCCTGCAATTCAGCATTCATTTTCATGTAGGCTTGATGTGGCATTTGGACTTTCTGTGTATATCTGCTTTTCAGTGAGATCACTTGAGAAGAAAGGTAGAGTATGAACGCATACCTGACCTGGTAAGAAATTTGTGTTCCCTTTTGGGGAGGAGTCATGACTGCACACAGGTATCCACAGGAGGGAAAGTCCTGACCCACGTGCTAGGAGCCTGCTGGGGGAGAGGGTTTCCCTGTCCGCGTGGCAGAAGGCAGCCTGGTGTCTTAGGATCTGCAGGCTGTCAAGGGCCCCTGGGGCCCTCCTCGGGGACACTCATGGGCTCAGGTAGAAATGGTGAAGATTGTGACCTCCCCTTGCGCTCTGCCCTCCTCACTGGGACACTGGCATGGTGGTCTTCTCTGGTCTGTGTTCTTTACTTATAACATTCCATCATCTGAGAATTCATCATCTGTTTCCATTCAGATTAAGACACAGCTAACTCTATGGACCTCTGTTTTCTTACTTATAAAACAAGGATCAAGACTCAAAGGTTTCTAAGGTCTAACCCTAGGCAAAAGGCCATGGGGTTGACCAATGGCTTTCCACCGGTAAGGTGTCAGTGTACCTATCACACACACACACGCACACACGCACAGACATGTGTGCACTCATGTGGACACATATACATTGTTCAAGGAAAAGATTTTGATCACAAGGCCCTGTGGATCAGCTCCACTCCAGCTTCTTTTAAAAGAGTGGAAATAAATCTTCATATGAGCAGTGTACACTGCGGGGACAACTTCATTATGGCTCAACCAAATTTCTTCAAATGTGCCCACGGCACTGCGAAGGACAACCCGAAAGTTCCAAAGGAAGCAGTTTGCACTGGGGGAAAAATAGTAAAAAAAAAAAAAAAAAAAAAATGTCTGCCCTTTTCTCTTGAATTTTAAAAACAGTCTAAATGAAATCTTACTCAACTTTCTACAAGAAAACATACCTTTAGGCTGAGAGACGGCATTAGAAATTTCATCCTAAAGAATTATTTTGGGGAGAGGTGGTGGTGTGGGGTGGAGTTAGGAGCCTGAAGATAAATGCTTCTAATTAAATTGCCCTCTCAACCAGAATGCAGAATATACACTGTAATTGTCACAATTCAGTTTAAATCTGGGGCAGAATGATAATTTTGTTAGTTCAGAGGTTTTTAAACTATGGCTCATAACTGCTGCAGAGTTTCCGATGACTTCTCCAGGTTCTGCAAGGCGTGTGTATTTGCTGGGGGACCAGGGGACTTTCCGTAAATGAATAAATAAGAAAGATTTCACAGTCTCAGGAAGTCTAAGTAGGTCTCACGTGGTCAGGATGTGCTGGAGTTGTCTTTCTGGCTGTGCAGATGACAACAAATCCATGATGTGTGATGCGGGAGGAAGTCGGGACAGCTTCCCACAAGCAGTGATGGGTTTGCCCTTGTTCACCTGTATGCGTCCTTCCCCTTCATCTGCAGTGCGAGCTTGAGGTGTAAAAGCTGGCATGGGGAGTAGGGAAAAGGAAAAAGGTGATGTTGGCCCAGCGCTGAATCTTGACCCCAGCCTTGGAAACTAACTAGCAGAGATGCCCTGTCACAAAGGAAGTCACACCTCATTAACCTGTTCCCCATTTCAGCTGAATACGATGCACGGGCTGAGCTGGGTGCAGGTAATGAGACAGGGGAAGGTGGGGTCAGAAGCTGACATTCTGGCATATTCGTGGATGACCATTCAGGTTCTATGTTAATTAAACTGATGAGGGAGCTAAGAGGGAAATGCTGAGCTTTCTGAGAGCGCAGGGCACAGCAGCAGCTGAGCTTAGTTTGAGCACAAGCCCTGCAAAGGCCCTTTAAACTGCAGACTTAAAGCTGAAGAGGAAACTGGACCAGGTGAAGAGAGGGTGGGGGGATCGCTGTGGCAGTCAGAGTGACCAGCAGGTGCAGAGAGATCCCCGGGTCACAAGGAGCTTGACTTTTTCTAGGGACAGAGAAGCAGCCCAATAGGTCTGTAGGAGGATTTTGGAGTGTGGCTCACAGACCCCGGAAATCCCCCGAGGCCTGGTCAGGTCAGTGAGCTTCAAACTGTATTCATAGGGCTGGCAACAACACTCAGTGCAGCAGTGCCTGCCTTGTGTGAAGACCTGGCTTCCATCCCCTGAGTCACAAATAAGCAGACCCATGTTCATAGCTGCACAGTTCATGACAGCGAAATCCTGGCACCAGCTCATGTCCATCAACAGATGAGTGGATGCAGAAGACGTGATACGGACACACACAAGAGTAGTACTCTGCTATAAAGAAGGATAAATTTGAATATTTTGTAAGAAAATGGAGGCACCTTGAGATCCTGGTGTTAAGTAAAGTAAACTGGACATGCAAGTTTACATGCCACATGGTTTCACCTATGTGAGAAAAGCAAATATAAACTGCAAAATAAAAGGTAGGCAATAGGAAATAGCAAGATGGATCTTTGGGATTTGGATAGGAACGTAAGGGACAGAGGGAAGGTGGTGAGGGGAAGTTAACTGCTTAAAAACAGGGGAACTGAGTTGTTGTGAACATGTACCAAGTGTCTATGAGGAACGTGATCATCATGTACTACAAACCCCACGCACACACACGCACACACACACACACACACACACACATGAATGAAAGGCTCCAAAAAATGCAGAGACAGGGAAGGAGGAGGGGATAGGAAGAGGATAAAAAAGAGATCAGGAAATGCCATGGACACATACAAACTCTTTATAAAGAATATAATCATACATTATGAACTTGTACCAATAAACAAGGAAATATTAGGAACAAAGAAAAGAATATACTAAGAAGAAAACATTTCAGTTATTAAATAAATGAACAAATATAAAAAAGTGTTCTCAATAATACCACGTGGTTATTTGCTATCCTTCCATGCTCACTTTCTCCCGAGTAGGGAAACAGCAACTCTGGGTAAGTTGCCTTCCTGCCAATAAAACAATGGTGCCCAGTGACATCAGAGTTCACTGTAGTTTTTTAAATGCCAGTTCCACTCAAGAATGTCCTTGATGGGTCAGTAAATATTCTTAGTTTTATTAAGTCCCGATCCTTGCAAGCACAAGCCTCCACGTGTGGCGCACCTAGCTGGAGTGCGCACCTGAAGAGCAATGCTGCAGGCTGAAGCATGCGCCTGTCTCTAGCACAAGCAATTCGAGGTCGGGCTGTGAGCCACACGGCCCATCCCACCCTCCTCAAAGCACCATCTTTGCTGCAAAGAGCAATTGGCAGGCAAACCATGGTTATTAAGCCCTGGGAATTGTCAGGCATGTTCTGGAAAATGAAAGAAGGATGTTTATCACTTCAAGGCGAACAACTTGGTGACATTCATGGCCAATAATAAAATTCAAGCTTTTGAGTGTAAGTTTCAGAGTTTTTGAAAACTTGTATCTGCTTCTATGACACTGATATCTTCCATTTAGAGTATATGGTTTTCTGATAATATTGATGGTAATAATATTCCAGTTTCCCATCACACGAATCTGATTTTGTTACCAGAACTTATTAAGATCTTCCTTGTTATAAACTGTATTTCGTTTATAAGCAGAAAACCAAAAAAATCTACATAGGATAGGCCAAATACCATATCAACAAACCATGCAGAGTATATTTCAGGAATGCTAAACTATTTTAATAGCAGGAAATTAATATAGTATTTCTTTGGCAAACTAAAGGAGAAAAATATGATCTTATCAATAGATGCTGAAAAGGTATTCATGCCAATAAAACAGCCATTCTAGCAAAACTCTAAACTATGACTAAGTAAATCACACACACACACACACACACACACACACACACACACACACACACGGAGTCTGCCCAAAATGTGTACATGCTTCAGCAGTTCATAGTACTAGTAAATGAGTGGAAGCAGATGGCCACCACTTGGAGAACCTGTTATAACTGTAGAGGCCAAAGGTAAGTTGTATTAATCTCATAATGTCTTTAGTATTAAAATATTTATAGTTTTTTTCCAGATGTATACATTTTTTTGTGGGATTCTCTCCCCCTCTCTCCACATGTATATTAAAATATCTGCAAAGAATTCTTCTATCCACTGTCCTGGGGGCAACATTGGAAACTACTGATGTGTTTGACCCCTAAGTTGGGGGGAGGACAAACAAAACCCTCCGACAGAATTTCATTTACTATCATAATCATTTATCTGGGAAAGGCTGCTGTGATTTTTTGGTTAGACTTTTTGTTGGAGGATTAAGTGAATGCAATGAAAAGGAAAATATAACTGAAATAAATACCAGAAGAGAAGAAATACATATTTTTGCACTTGATATAAAAATGTAAGATACTCTTAAATTTTAAAAAAGGTATTAAACTTAAAAGAATACAAATGTAAAAGGATATAAGGTAAATAAATACACATGTTGATAGTTTTTCTCTAGACTAATAGTAAGTTGTTAGAAAGTGAAAAAGAAAACACAGTTTGTTCATAAAGTAGTAAGCAAAAACACAAAGGAGCGACATCCACAGAAAGAAAAAATCAGTCTTAGAATTACAGATCAAGATTTGAACAAACAGAAAAATACACCATGCTTTTTGATGTAAAGACAGAATATCATCAGAACATCAGTTCTCCTCAATAATAAGTAAATTTTATGCAACTACAGATAAAATTGCAAGTTTTGGGAGAGAAAGTGTAGAGAAGACCAGATGAAATGATTTAAGATGTCATATAGAAGAATAAATACTGAAGAATAGCCAGAAAAGAGTAAGACAGGTTAGTAAAATAGGAACTGCCTTCCCAGTGCTAGAGTATATTAGAATACTGATGGTATTATATGAGAATGAAAAGTAGTGGAAAAGAAATTCTCGAAATAGTATCTGTTAATAAGATATTAATATATCTTAATAAAGATTTAATATATATTATATGTAAAGTGTGGCCATTCTACTGAGTAGGAAATAGTAAATTATTTTAAAGCCAATACCAATATAGGGGCTATCCATCTAAAATAAAATTAAATGAAATCCCTATGTCATGCTGTATGTGAAAACATATACCCCAGAAGTCAAAGAATTAACTGTAAATAACAAAACATGTTATTATAGCAATATCTAGGATAGTTTTTGAAAATCGTAAGGACAAAGCAACCTTAGTAAGATTGGAAAACACAGAAAAGAAAAATGTGGAGGACCACATGAAAAATGTATATGGTCCCAGAAGTGTAGAAACAGGATATGGTCTCATTATTACTGGTCAAAAATTAAATTTCACAAACTCTTGTCCTCCCAGAGCCTATTGCAATAGATAATATAAACAAACTCAAAACAACAGTGATAGATTTGGGGAAAAATACTTGGAACACAAATGACAAAAGAATTTGTACAATGTAGGAAGTGGTTCTATGAGGTGCCTGTTCACTAGAAAACAATCAAAGAATAAGAAAAAAGGAGTTCACAGATGCACAAATCCATAGAGACAACAAAGGCAGAAAAAGAATGTGCCAGAGTTGAGAAAATGCTAATTAAAGTAATAAACATCCTATCATCCTCAGGAGGCTCCCAAAATTAAAAATGACTCCATTGTATGAGAGTGGTAGGAAGATGACTTTCACAGTATTTGAGAAAAGAAATGTAGCAGAATCTATTCAAATTTAAAATGCATAAATGCAGAGGAATAAACAGATGCAATGTATGTACACAACGGAATACTATGCAGCAATGAAAAGAATTACTCTACATGCAACAGCTTGGCTCAGCTCAAAAGCATTTCTCTGACAAAATAGTCCTGACATAAGAGACCCAACTGTATAATTCCGCTACATCACATCCTAGAATATGGAAAATTAATGTGCAGTGCTAAAGCATCCATGTTGGGATGTTTAATCATAGCATGAATCAGAGTGGCAAAAGGGTGGGAACAAATATAATCTTCATCACTAGAGAATGCAAGATGGACTGTGGTAGTCTGCCTCAAGGACCTGGGTCCTGCTAGTAAAAAGAAAGGAAGTGAATATTATTTATATATATAATTTTAAAAATTAACTCAAAGGGAAAAAGAAAACAGTGATTAGAAGTAACATTTAGGAGAAGGGAGATACACGAGCAAACTTTATAAACTAAGACCATTTCTGTCTTTAAAAAACCCAACAAACTAGGACTCAAGTCACACTGCCCTGGAAGGACTTCTATATGGTTATTATTCATAAGCAAGGTGCAGTTATGATATGATCCTCATCTGAGAAACTTCCAGACCAAATGTGTGTGTACACACGTGTGCATGTGTGTGCGGTATCTGTCATCACGGGAATGTGGAGGACAAGGGGAAGCACACATGGTAAGGTCGTCAGTGTGAGTTCCCGGGGGAGAGGAAGGAGCGAGCATCCAGCCAGAAGACTGAGTTGCGAGTGAGGGCCCGAGTGATGTGCTTCCTTTTGTGTTTTTATATAATTGAAATTTACATATATAAAGATTGCTTTAAAAAGCTGCTATCCATCTTGTAGATATTTTTAAATCCAGTCCTTAAATTACTCTAGAACTTCAGAGTCTGCATGGGGACCACATCGTTTTGGCTCTTTATTTTCACTAGATTGAAGCAACCAGGCAGCAGGGCAGAGTGGCCCGTGCAGGGTGCAGCTGGAAAACACTACAGTGTGGATTTGGCCGTGGGCAGCCTGACTCCTGCAGCTCACACACAGCTCTGGGCATCTGCTAGGTGCCTGCGAGACTCTAGCACAGACAACGGTGGCGAAGAAAGTAAGAAAGTAGGAGAAGTAACATTTGAAAAAATAAAATTAATTTTAAAAATCTATGTTAAACAAAAGCAACATTCTGAATAAAGACAAGATCCTGGCCTGCACCTGCCCTGGTTGGCCTCATTCCAATCCCTGCTGTCCTGGATCCTGTCTTTTTGACTGTTTTGATATTTTGATTATTGTGGTTTGGGGGGACATTGATTCTGATGTCAAAAACTACTGCACTAAGTATCATTTACCTTGATTTCAGAGATGCTGGGGACTCATAAACATTGTATCCAACACAACTGCCTTGGCATGTTGCCCTGGTCCCTGGCCTGCCTGTCTCCACTCTTTGGCAACCAGGTGAAGTTAAGCAAAATCTTGTGTGTTTCAGAGGCTCAGTTTTCTCCTCCATAAAGTGGGAATGATTGTGATGACATTAGCAGCAGGGCTGGGCTGAGTAACGGGAAGGCTGGATTACGGAACGGCCTGGGTAAAGCGTGCGTACTCACTAACAAGGGTGCTCTTGAAGGGATCCACAAGTGAGCCCCCAGAGTTGGCTATGCTCCCCTCATGGCTTGCTCTGCCCAGTCAGTGTGTGTGTGTGTGTGTGTGTGTATATGTGTGTGTGTGTGCGTGTGTTTGTGTGTTTGTGCCCCACACCTGTGATCTCAGCACTCTGGGAGACCAAAGCGCAAGGTTTAGAAATCTGAGCTCAAAGTAATTCTCCAAATAAAAAAGAGGCTGGAATATAGCTCAGGGCAAAGGCTTTGGGTTCTCTCCCTGGAGGTGAAGCTCAGTGGTTCCGGACTCTGCCTGGCAAGCGCAAGGGCCCAGGTTTGATCCCCAGTAACCACATACAACAATGCTGAGTATGGAGACTCACACTTGTAATCCTAGCACTTGGGGGGCAGAGGCAGGAGGATTGCTCTGAGTTTGACACCAGCTTGGGATACATAGTTTAGGGCCACCTTGAACTATAAAACGAGACACTGTCTCAAAAACTAAAAAAAAAAAAAAAAAAAAAAAAGATGGAAAAAGAAGAATCCACGGAGTCCGCTGTCCTTGGCGGCTGTCGCAGCTGCAGTGTCCCCTATCAGCCTTGCTCTTTTCTGCTCTTGTCCCTTTGAGCACATACGTATCCTCAGAATGGACCTCTCGGAACAACGCTGCTCTGACTTGAGTGTGACCCAGACCCCAAGGAGCTTGTCAGCAAACCCCACTGGGTGTGGCTTGGAGTGAGCACTTGCTAACTCTGCAGGTGGGGTCAGCTCCTAGCGGTATACCAATACCCCGTGCAGGCGGGGCCAAGGCAGGGACGGTGCCGGCACTCGAGGGGCTGCTCTGCTCTGATCTGCAGGGCCTGCAGGGCCCCTGCGTGCTCCCCAGACCCTCCGTGCTCCTTGAGCCGCTGACGCTCCCAGCTCTGCTCCTGGTGTTCAAAGTGCTCAAATGGGCTTGATTTTCCTCTATGCCAGGCGAGCCCCGTGCACCTTGTTTCTCCCGGGCCTTCGCCCCCACCCCCACCCCCCACGCTGTCTGCTTCTGCCGGGACTCCCACCTCCCACCCGGCCTCGCCCCCAGGCTTGCGACAGACACAGGAAGCCCGCAGACCTTTAACTTGGGCTTTCTGAGGACGCTGGCGACTGAGCGCAGGAGCTGTGGCCTCAAATGGCAGGCAGAGGGTCCAGATTGCCGGGGGCGGTGCTGAGGTTGGCTGTGGGAGGAGGTGCCGCGGGCGCGTGGGCACAAATGTGAAGTGTGCAGAGTCTTCTGTTACCGGGTCAGCCCACCCGGCGCGATCACCCGAGTCTCTGCTGTCCCTGCGAGCCGGAAGCCGAGGGGCCTGGGCCGGCACGCAGGAGTCCAGGATGGTGCAAAGAACAGAGGCAGTTTCCACCGCGGCCTCAGCCGGATGAATCCCTTCTGTGCTTGGAGGAGACTCCTGAGCACTAAAACACTGGGGAGGACTCCCGAGTGCGTCCTGGGGGCACCACCCCGGGGACAAATGGGGCTGGAAAGAGCTTCAGGCATCACAGGAAGGAGCCATCAGGCAGGCAGAGCCGAGCCTGAGGCAGTGGGTCGGGGGCAAACAGCACAGTCCCCTGCTTTGCTTCCTACTGAGGCCAAGACTCCCAAGCTCCCCTGGGAAGGGCCGACAGTACGAAAAAGGCATCCCCAGGCATAGTGGTGCACGTTTGTAACGCGGGGAAGGGAGCTGGGGCACAAGGACCACAGGTTGTTCAAGCCCAGCCAGAGTAACTTAGCAAGATTCTGTCTCAAAATTGAAAAGGAAAGAAGTCTGGGGAGGTATATAGTCAAAGGCCCTGACTTCGGGCCCCAGGATTAAGGGTACTGTGGGTACCTGCAGAAGAGGCTGAGGGACACAGTCGGAGAGGATGGGCCTGAGTTGGATGGTATTGGGGGACTGGAGCCTTAGCCTTGGGGAAGCAGTGGTTGGGACAGGAATGGAAGAATGGAACAATGTCCCAAATCTCGGCTTCCCCACCTATCTCTCTAAGTTATTCTGTGCTCACCTTTGGGCCCCTGACAGCTGCAGCCCGGTGAGCTGTGCACATCCAGAGGCCTTTTGCTTCGGAGATTTAGCTGATGGTGCTGCCCTGCCCACTGCCCTTTACCTGCCGCCCTCGTGAGCCGCAGCAGCAGGAGCCCTGCCCTCTCCAAGCCCTGGGAGGCCTGATGACACAGCGCCGAGAGACTGGCTGCCCACAGCCCACAGCCCATGTAATGTCTTACTTGTGTCATTTGCACTTTTAACTCTATCCTCTCTCTGCATCCCAGAAGCTCCTCTGCCCTTTTTAGCTTAGTCACAGCTTTTTCGGTCCTTCCCACGACACACTCCTCCCAGCTGGGCTGGCATTTTGCACCTCAGGCAGCCTGAGAGCTGTGCCTCACTTTCTATCCACTCTGCCTGTTGCATTTCCTGACTGGTCCCTATGGCTACGATCTGCCAAGCGTCCTTGCCCTGAGCTGTGAGAAACTCCAGCCCAGAGCCCCTCCCCCCAAGTCTTCTTCTGGCACGCCATGCTGCCCAGCCAGTGAAGTCACTGCAGACATCCATCCATTGGAGGGGACACAGTGGGTCTGTTCTGCTTCTTCTTTAGGCACCGGGGGGGGGGGTTGGTTTCAACCTCCCACCTTGGCGACTATGGTTGCAGGGGTCAGATCTCGATGCCAACTTCACAGCTTCACCCCTGAGTTCTTTTATGACTCACAGGTTCCACTGAGCCCCAGGAAAAATCTTGGCCCATAAACATATGCATATGTGGACATACATGTGGAGGTATGTATGCTTAGCATGAATACCAGTGAGAAAGAGCTGAACTGAGAATGCAGATGATAATAACCTCCGTTCTCAAATGTTTACTACATAGCCATCACTTTCTACAGGACCTCATCCACGCGGGTCCATCAGTCTTCCCTCCCCGCCTGCCGCCCTTCCACGCCCCGAGGAACCTCAGCAATACCAGATGGGCTCCTTGGGCTTCTCCAGGACCGGGGCGGACCCGGGATCTCTCAGTTTGGGGAAGTAATGACATTTGTCTTCTCTCCAGACACCCAGAGCCTCTGGGGCATATGCTGTGACAATATTCCACTACATGAGCAATGTTTGATGAGGTTCCAATTAATTAAAAAGAGAACACAGAGTTTAAGGGGGAACATTTCCTTAAAAAGAATAAAGTGCCTTCCCAGTTTGGGTTTTTAAAACTTCCACTCGTTCTTAGAGCTTTTTACCATTTGGGTTGGAAAGTGGTAGAAAGTCAGCAATATTGATACTGAAAAATAGAGCCATAATGACTCCCTATTTCTCTAAAGTGCTTGGAAAAATCTTCTGTTAGTAAATTTAAAAATGTGACTGGATTTGCTGACAAGCAGAGACCAAATTGGGCGCCCAAGGTCAGTAGGGTGGAACGCAGCGCTGGAGATCAGCGGAGCTTCTGATTCCCACGGAAACAAAGCCCTTTAGAAGACGTTCCACACTGTGGGTAGCGCTGTCCCACTTTGATAAAGCACAAAAGCACACGCTGAAAGGAAAGTGCCTTGACAAGGGTGGCCTGGGGAGGGGGGAGGCGGGAGGAGGCAGCAGGGCCAGGAAGTGGAAACACTCGGAGGAGAGGCTTTCCACGGGTTCCGGCTGCTGTCACGGGACACTGTTAGACTGGGCGACTTACACAACACAAAAGTGTATCTCACGCTGCTGGAGGCCAGCAGCCCGAGGTAAAGGTCTACTGGATTCAGAGGCTGGTGGGGGCTCCTTTCTGCCTTGTAGACAGCTGTTCTCTTGCTCTGTTCTGACATGGCCATTTGTGCATAAAAGATAAAATGAATTCTCTGTATGTTATATATTGTGAAATAGAAAATGCTCAATGTAAAATAAGGTGAAAGGGGACAATGTTGAGATTGTAACAAAAAAGTAAGGAAACAAATTTTATGTATATGGGGGGGTGGTAGGGTGGGTAGGGCTATGGGAAAAAATGAGAATTAAGTTGTATCTTATACTGGTACAAATCCCCATTATGGAGTGAAAGTAAGGAAACAAATTTTATGTATATGGGGGGGTGGTAGGGTGGGTAGGGCTATGGGAAAAAATGAGAATTAAGTTGTGTCTTATACTGGTACAAATCCCCATTATGGAGTGTAATCATGATGTGTATATTTAATGTACCAATAAAGATTTTAAAAAAAATGAATTCTCTGTGTCTTCTTATGAGGACACCAACCTTACCGGATCAGAGTCCTACTGTATGACCTCATTTACTCTTAATTATGTCCTGCAAGGCCTTATCTACCAATATAGTCATACAGGCATTTGGGTAACAGACAGATGGGTTCTTTCACAAATGGTGGAAGGCTAAGGGCAGGGGCCAGTGGGACGAGGAAAGAGGGAACATTGAGGAGGGCCAGCCAGGAAGAGGACAGGTCTAGTGGGCTATGGAGGCAGCTTTCATGTTGAGCAGAAAGAATGGACATTTCTCGATAAATCAGGAGCAAGGCTCCCGGGAGGCTGAGACAGGAGGATCAGAAGTTCAAGGCCAGTCTTAGTGAGCTTTAGGGAGATTGTCTCAAAATAATAAAAGGGCTGGCGATGTGTGCAGCTCAAGGTGAAAGTCCCTGGGTTCAGTCCTGGTACTAGAAATAAAATCAGGAGCAAATTTATTGAAGGTGGAGTAGGTTTGGGACTTAAGAAAAGTAAAATCATCCAGAAGAGCTTCCTTGAATAACAGGGTAAGAAGTATGTAGGGCTGGCAAGAACAATCAAGGGTCCCACTGAGGCGAGCCATCATGATGGCTGCTGACATCACTGAAATATCTTCATTCGGGTCTCCTCTGCCCACTCGTCTTTAGACTTTGCACAGGGCTGGGGAGTTAGCTCAGTGGTTCCGGTGCCTGTCTTGCAAGAGCAAGGACCTGGGTTCGATCCCAGGTAACCACATATATGCTGGGTGTGGAGACTCACGCCCAACAGCAACCAGTACCACATACCACAGTGCCGGGCGTGGTGGCTCACGCCTGTAATCCCAGCACCCAGGAGGCAGAGACAGGAGGATTGCTGTGATGTGAGTTTGAGGCTGAGCTCAGGGCCAGCCTGAACCACAAAAGACAGACCCTGTCTCAAAAAAAAAAAAAAAAAAAAAAAAGACTTTGCACAGCACTGAGTCATAGATGATTAAATTTTCATCCTACCACCCCAAGAATGTAAATTCTGGAAGACTGTGATCTTTTTGCCTTGTTCATCAATTCATTTTTAAGGCTTAGGTTGTGTCTGGCACAACAAAACGGTGCAAATACTGGCTACATGGACAAATGACTTTCATGGCACCAATCCGAAGAATTACGTGACAATCTGCCACTGTCACTCCGGTTCCCAGAAACAAAGAGAGGTGAGTGGAAGGGTACCTGAGGATGAGCGGCAGCGAGCCAGGAAGGACAGAGAAGTCAAGGAAAGGGGGAATGAAGGGTGCTGACAAGAAGCCTCCAGGCAGAACAAGGATGCGAGAGCACCAGGAAGAAGGCAGGGAGCGGCGTACAGGAGGTGGAGAAGCGCTGAGGTCAAAAGCAGGCCTGGGGGGAATGCCCAGAAGGGGGGGATCCACTGTGGGTGGAGACGGCTGGTGGGAGGGGCTGAGGGGCAGCAATGTCCCACCACGTCCAGGCAGCGGGTGGCCAGCAGGAGAACTGATGCTCGGCTCTCAGACTCACTGTGATGCAGGGCGGTCTTATGTAGCCCAGGACTACTAGTTCTAGGAATTCACTGATACTAACAGAATGAAGGGCTGTATGATCCAGGAAGTTCAGAAAATGCTGATTCCTCACAGTGTAAGACTTCTACAAACCTTCAAAATACTTGAGAAGACGCCAAAACGAGACTATAGTGTTTCTCAAATTTATCTGACAGTGACATATGTGCACCCATGTTTATAGCAGCCCAGTTTGTGATTGCTACATCTTGGAAACAACCCAAGTGTCCATCAACTGGAGACTGGATAAAAAAGCTGTGGTTCTTCTACAGAATGGAGTACTACTCTGCCATAAAAAATGATAAGTTTGAATCATTTCTACTTAAATGGACATACCTTGAGGATATCCTC